>PVJS01021350.1:0-31597 GCA_004027185.1 Glis glis
AAGAAAGAAGAAAGAAAAAGTAAAAAGAAATAAGAAAAAGTCAAAGGAAGTTTATACAGTGCCCAAATATGGAATATTTAACTCCTTTAATTACACTTGAATTGTTCTATTATTACCAAACAAAATTCTTCAACACTTTCAAAAGAAAACTTGATTCTTCATATGATAGATAACATTTTACATAAAATCAATTCATTTTAAAGGAAATTTTAATTAAATTCATGGTGGATTCTTCCTGATCTAAATGGAAGTACATTTTATCCTTTTATTTTTATTCACATAAGTTTTGAATTTGTGCAAATTAAAATGTTATTTGTGAAATGAATTTGTGCAAATTATAAAAATGTATTCTTCTTTAAATAATGTTTTATAATCCAAAATAGGACCAGATCACTGTCAATTAAATGCACGCACGATTAATAGTCATAGAATTGTCTACTCTGACCTAATCTCTATAATTTCAATCCAGCAATACATTTTCAAATACAAAATTCACTTGTATTCATTTTCGTCAGCGAAATATTTAAATGTATGATATTCACCTGGGCAATTATACGACAATAAACAAATACTTCTATAAATTGTGCTTTGGGGATTTTCTTCCCAATTTGAACTTATTTTCCTATATTTGTCACTCTTTAAAAATAATCTAAATAAATGTTCTACTTAAGACACAACGAATTTCAGAGGTAAAGATTCTCTTATAAATACTCTAGCTGCATATTTTTGTCCTGCTACTACATAATTGAGTACATTGGCTAAAATTGGTTGGGCAGTTTTAGAAATAAATGTTATTGTGTTGTCACATTAATGCTGAAGTAATTATTAATAAAATCTTTAAAAGGAGTTCTATCAATCACAAAGAAAAATGTAGTCTCGTTTTACTTGTTATTACAAAATTATATTAATGCTATTGTACTGCTAAGTGCATTTGGAGACACCATGCAAATCTACCTGTCATGTTTAATTACAAACTACTGAGGAGATTGCTAATAAAATTAGAAAATAAAAATATCAATATTCAGTATTTAACTGCTCTTGGTCTGGAAATATAGGAGAACCACCACTTATAAATACCAAGTGCTATTTAAATAATCATTGAATTCACTGTAACAAATTCTCTGAAAAGGGTTTGTGATGAGCTGAGCTCCCTATAGCATGGTTTTAAGATGTGGTCATCTTAAAGTGGTGACATCCATGAGAGTACCAAGAAGTCTGTAGACTAGGAAAAATGAGATACTTTTTAGTATTTCAAGGCCCCCTGTTGTTTGAATGCATGTATACCATCGACCAAATCATGTCATGCAAATATAATAACTACAACCAGCAAAATTTCGGTAGAACTCAGTACAGAACATGGATTTGGTGGTCGCTGCAGCCACCAATAGGCTAAAGATGACTCACTTCTTTATACTGAAGTCATTGGTTTTCTTCAGGTCACATAAAGAAAAAATGGACTTGTTCATATTAGGCCAACGTAACTTTAAGTAATAACTCTCAAAAATTAAGGGATAATTTGGTAGAAATATCTGAGCTGCTTTATATGAAAACTTTAGGCTTTACTTCTACTGCATAAACCTAATTTATAATGTTTTTCTTTGTCGTCACTATGTGAGTATAGGTACAAATTTGCCTTGAATTAACTCAATTATATAAAATGACCTGACCTTTCAGCTATTTCTATAGTATACTTTATTTTAAATATAAAATAATAAAAATTTTTCATATAATAATTTATTACTTAGGCAGCATTGCATTTGGGTATACGTCTTTTCATACCTCCACAGAAAGTAACTTCCAGAAAGTTACTATATGTCTTTCAATACCTCTACAGAAAGTAACTTTCAGAAATGAAAAAAAAAAAAACATAGGCAAGGCACAGTACATGAAGGGTCTCTTTAACGAGCTAGAATCTAAAATGTGGGAGAATTTGTAAAAGTCAAACATTTCAGTCACAATACAGTTATTGCACGTTTCTCTCTCAGAGTCTTTAACAAACAGCTGTCTTCTTCCAACATATATCTAAGGTTTAAGAGCCACAGATCTATTATGAACCCTTCCTGGGTGTACCCCACACACACAAGGTATGAGAGAGAAGGTACATTATTCCATTGAAGTGTTCTTGTTTTCTTTGGAATAATACTATTTAAAATGCACCTTAGCATATTAAGTGGTTGACAGATAGCATAAACAAAAATAGGTTTTACATTGCAGCTGTACACAATACACCTTTGTACAGTTGACTGATTGCTTACAACAATAAAAAATAATTGTAGCATTCTGCTGTCAAACTTTCTGGATAGTTTAGAGTGAACTTCAAAAATATGGTTCCTTTTTCTCCAATGCAATTAATTTGCAGATAAAAGTAATGTGGTGCCATGAAACATAAATGTTTTACCCCAAAGAGAAGATTGTTTGTTATCCTCTAACAATAGATAAAGTTTCACATCCCGATTTTTCAAAAGAATGCAATGGTGCTACTTAAGTATGCAAGGAAATGCTTTATGTGGCAACAAGTACAATATTATTAGTATAAAAAATCAAAAGTATTTATTTCCCAATTTTGACAGTTGTCATGGGCATCACTGTTTCAAGTGGCATTTTTGACAAAACAACTTGCTGGCTGATAGTTACAGGGGAACTGAAGGATGCTTTTTCCCTGTGTATTTAAGATATTTTTCTAATTCATCCTCAATGTAACTTTTCTGCTTAAGAGTAAAAAGAGTAAGTTGTATAAAACAATCCTTCCAGTGCAGTTTCCATAAGAAAAAACAAATGCAAGTGTTAACAAGGCCTAATCTTCCCTTTTGTATTTGTTTCTTCATTAAGCTCTAACTACGCTCTAGCTCTTGTACCCTGAAGATTTGATGTGAAGATGGCCTGACAGGCTTGGCTTCTCCTGATGCAGCTGGCACTCCTGATGCCAAAAGCCAGAGCTTGTGGTAGTGGGATCAGGAGAGAGTCGTTCCCAGCACGGTTTGCCTGTCAGTTTCCCATCCGCCTCGCAGTACAGCACCCCCTCCCCAAGTCCCCCTAATGAGAAGTGGAGGACAATACCAGTATTGTTGTTTCTACTCGCAATCTTGTGGAAAGAACAATCGCTGTTTACCCAAGCATTTGTATTACCCAAACTCTGTCGATAATTACTTCTAGAGTCCCTGATTAACTCTGCTCTCTGCCTCAGCACAAAAAAGCTATTGAGATAGACACCAGACAACTTTTCTATCTCCAAGAGCCTTTTTACAGTTTACCAACTATGACTCAGTCCTCATATTTATCAGAAGAAAAGAAATGCACCTACATGATTTGCACCCAGATCATGGAGAGCTTGCCAACCATGTAAGAAACCCACATCCACCGGACAAACTTGAAAATTCACCATCACCCACCTTCTCCCCCTCCCGCTCAGAAAAGTTAAAAAGCACCCTCTCCTTTCAGTTGATATAGTCCTATACCTAGGAGCCTATGATAAATACAAGCACATTTCAAGTAACAGTGAGATTTCTAGTCAGTTTATCGCTGTTAACTTTTTATGGTGAAATATGTAGAGAAAAATTTCTAGTTATTTAATTACTATGCAATTTCATGATATGCTTTTGTTTTCTAAGCCCTAACAAAATGGAACTGTTGCTATGTCTATTTCCATGATACTGGTAATAATTTTAATCTGTCACATCATTCCTACCCCCCTTAATGTCCCACCTCACATGCAGGCTGCTGTTAGCAGTATGCAAAACACCATCATGAATATGCGTAATTATGGAGATTCATGGTAATTTTTCAGGGTTATCCGATGTGACGTTTATAGGACAGCAGCATACATCAATTTAAACGAGAGTGACAAATATCTTATCCTTTATATTTCTATAGTATTTTTAATATTTCCTTGGCCCCTCTCCAGGGAGTAGTATGAAATGGTAAGAACTCGAATAATAAAAATGTTAAACAATCAAATGCTTTACTAGCATGTCTTTTAAAGGCAAGTTTAAAAAAGATTCTCTACCTGTTGAAGTTTAAAAAGTATAATATACTGAATTTTTTCTCAGGCAATACTCATACATTTCCAAACCAACAGAAGTGTGGACATTTGCATGTGCCATTTTAAGATGAGGATAAATTGCTTAATTACTTTTAAACTATGATTGCTTCCCTGACAGAATTATTTGGGAAACATGGTCCACCAACTTTATTAAGCACAGGCATTTAAAACAATAATCTAATTGTGGCACATTTGAATTTTGTTCTAAGTCTATTGCACCTCTTAGAGGCTTGCATATTATCTTTATCTCAGTGACTAATTAGGACTAGCTTGACAATTTCATATTTACAATGATTATCAAGTAGAAATCCTTTTCCTTGTTCGGCATGTTTGTCATGAATACCGTACAATACTAATTACATTGAAGATATAAAGAGCCCCACAATTTGATTGAGAGACATCTTGAGCTTAAAGTGAGTAAATGTGAATTGTATCGAGAATTTTAAATGGTGGGGCAATTAATACTTATTTCTCATGCAGCCACTAAAAAAGGTGAAATAACTGTGTTCACTCAAGTCATTATATCAGCCACATTTTTAAGTGTATTAACAATAAAGTCACTAAAAATTGACTTGATTGAAAATGACCCTCCCCATTCCAACCAACTGGATTCAGAATTTCTTCTTCTCAAGCATATACTTTCAGGATTTGGGGTTGAGGGTCAAACCTTCACGATTAAATATTCCTCAGTACAATATTGGTAACACACCATCGTGAATGTTCTCCATACAATTAGCAAGGCCTACTGTGAAAGGATACTGTTAATGGAAATAATAATGAAGGATACTGGGGCATTAGTATGCCAGTATGGGTTGGAGAAAACTAGTTTGTATGATGCATATATAATTGTATGTTACATCTAAATATCATTGTATGTTGCTTTAGAAATAATTACTAGGGAAAATATATTTAACCTTTCCCCCTTTTTAAGGTCCCAATATGATTAACAAACAAGTTCAGTGGTATATGAAGCCCATAAGGTAGCAGTTTCATAAATGAATGTATTCTACATTTGCATATTTTTTAAGCTGGCACTTTCTGAAGACACACAATTGCTATGTCTATATACACATATAAAGCCAAGTGAAGAATTGATGCAATCATCCAGATAATTCAAGGGAAAAACACTTTTGCCTCAATTATCTATTGCAAGCAAAAGTGAAGGGTTTAGCTTGAATTGTTCAAATAATTGCCTTGATTCTCTTCACTTTGCATGTGTAGACACATTTTACAATAATATTTATGTTAACATTTGAAATTCACACATATATAAAGTAGAATTATTTCGACACACAGGATGACCAAAATGTTCTCACAGCAGTAATGTCTACTTTTTGGTTTTACCTAATTTTTGGTAGAACCAGATTATCTGTGTGCATGTTCTATATGATAATTGAATCAAGACAAAACTAGACAGACTCATGCACGTTTATTAAGTGCTTAGTTAATAAAAAGATCTGTATAAATGATATTGATAGTTCATGATAAAAAGTTCATTGATATAGTCCATCTACAACTTTAATAGCATATATTTCTGAGTATAATCACATATTGGTTTGAAGAAGTAAATGTGATTCATATGTACATTTATAACAAAATGCAACATTAAAACAAAGAAAAATTTCCAAGGAATGTGTCCTATATTGTACATGTTTAAGATTTGTTATAAATAAGTTAATATTCATAAAGAAATCAAATACCAGAACACATTTTCAAAAGTTCCATTGACACATTAAAAATTCAAATATATAGCAGATTTTACAGTGTTTTCTCCATATGCACTGACAGACACAATAATATATTTAATTGCTGACATTTGTATTCTTTCACCTTATGTTTATTAAATGTATAAAGTATATCTTCAATGCATTTGAAAAATCTGTTCTGTTTATTAATATATGAGGAATCCTAAATTTCTTTTGGGCCTGCTTAATCACTATTTGCAGTCTTTATTCTGGACCACATAGAAACTGCATTCCAGAAAATGTAAAGCAGATCTATCATGTTTCTTCATATTGGAACTGTGTCAAAATATGTCTTGTTCAAATATTAGAAATTAAATCTCGGTTTACTTAAAATATTGCCGAAGTATTGGATTATAAGTGTTTGTCTGGACAAACAATTAATACCTAAATGTTAAAAGACACCAGATATTTTATGGACCTATTTGGCAATGAAAATGAAGGATCCATGTTATAAATTTAGTAGATAGTGCTCCTGTGTAGCATTCATTTATGATTTTCATGTTTTATATAAAAGTATGTAATTGATGCTTACAGTATAACCAAAATCTTCTCTGTCCTCATAAAAACACATGAAGCAGATGCAAAATTAAGCATTTCAGAATATTTTACTGCTCCAATATTGTTCTAATTTGTTCTAAAAATCAAGTGTCTGTCCCTAAGTTTTATTTATGAAAAATTAACTTCCAGAATTAAAATGAATACATTTTATAAATACTGAGTCAGGCCTTGATAGATCTTTTCCTTTGAAATTGCTAGAGCAAAATATAATAATTTGGTGGCACACAACTGTGTGTTAATCATATATGATAAATTCATAAGAAATACAGGAAAGATATTTATTTACTGTTACTACTAAGCCAGTCTTTATTTATCTTAGAAGATTTTTCATCTATGAGTGGAAAACAAACTTTCCTTCAAGAGGTCTGTGAACCGAATAATAAATGTCAGGTCTAAATCCTGTATGAAAATCAGTCCGGTTTAATCCTGGATATTCTTCAGCATGCAAATGAAGACTGGAGGTTTCCCTGGCCCTGTCATACAGGCAGCCAATTTACAGACCCTGGCAGAGGGTATGTGTTATGGGCTCTGGCTGCCCCTCCCCCCAGCCTAAGTCTTGGTCCCAGCTGCCTGCCTTTCACAGAAAACCACAAACCAAGGAAACATATCAGTAATAGCGCCCTGTAAATTAACTTGACATTTGATGCAGAAAAAACCCTAAAAGCTTACAAAAGACATTGAAAACAAAAGCCACTCAGGACTCACACTACATATATTGTGGATTTAAGAGATCTGGAAGGTGGTTATTCTATTGTAACCAACACATACAGCCTTCATCTTCTTTGTTAAGACAATTCAGTCATTCTTTGTTACAGGTACAGTATCCGTCAAACAAGAAAACAATATTTTCCACCAAAAAAACCCCTAAAATTCCAACTGCTATTATAATCATAATCCAATCAGTGAGTTTCTCTTACATTAAAAAATAAAGCTATACATTCCTAGTGTTAAAAAAGAGGCTAAAATATGACTTTATGTTTCCTTAGTAAATAAGACATGTTGACATTGCTAAGATGTAAATAATGTAAGATGTGTTGGAGAATGGTGTGAATCTGGCTGAACATGAGGTATCCACAAATGTTGTGTCTTAAAATTTTGCCATTCAAGGGACTTCATTTTTCTCATGCCTGGAAACCCCTGAATCCTTTTTCTAAGAAAAAATTTTTTTTGTTCAAAGAAGGACTGTTGATAAAATATTAAATGGCTCTTTGACATCAGCTGTGGTGTGAGGCTAGAGTGAGGCACACGGCATATTTAAGCCATTAGACATGCAGGAATGTTAACATTATTATGCGGTATTGTGTCTGGCTATGTGTCCTCCCCCCCTTCTCAATCTCTCTCCCTTTCACTCCTCTTCCCTCCCTTCTTCCCTCCTCCCCAGCTTTCTCAGACTCTCCCTCCCTCAGCAGGGCCTGCTACATTGCATCTTACAAATGTCTGGCCTTATAGTTTACAAGCACAGAATTGTACTGGTAAAAATGCATAATCTTAGCATCTGTGCTTCTTGATATTCATAGATTTATTTACAAGTCCCTGTGTTCTACTTTTTTTTTTTGCCTGTTTCTATGGTTTATATTACTGTCATGCCTATATTCTTGTGGGAATTTCAAATAAGAATCAAGATATAACTGGCAAATATTCGGTAATGCAGTCTGCATTTCCATAATTTAGCTGTTTTTTTAAAAGAGACAATTTAAAGAGGTTTATGGACTTAAGGATATATGAAGAGTATTTTGATTGGCTTTTTTAGTACTTCAACTGCGCAAGGTTCAGTCTGTGTAAAATGGATGTAATAAAATAAATTTATGTACATATATGTGCTTGTGTATATGTAAATGCATTTAGAATGAAAAAGTTCATAAATCTTGGTTAAATTTGCTGATTAAGTTCACTATATTCACATTTGACAACATTAAGATATTTCACAAAAGGGTTCAAAGGTAAAAGGCTAGCATCTTATTTCTTCTTTAGATACTAGTCTGCAAAAAGCTTAAATATTTACAAAGTAAGTATTAAAGCTCCTATGTTGCTCCAACCCTCAATATACACACCCCTCCCACACCTGGAGCAAGTTTAACACAAGCCCTTTAGCACACAGCACCAGTTCCAAGGAAGACTTTTATTTATTTATTTTTTTCAAAGTGTAATATGAAATTCTTTTGAACAATTAGCACCCAAACTAAAATTTTAACTTACTTTACAATCATTTTCCATTAATTTTCCACCTACCCACTCCCCTTCCCCAAGGAATTCCACCTTTAAATTATCAATGCACTTATTTTTAGGGATTAATATTCACTAGTTTAACATAATCATAGAAGTCCATGTATTTGCTTTACTGTTTGTAGCTCCAGTTTAATTACTATGTGTTAAACTGCCTAGACAGTGAAATGAATTTATGAATATTTTTCAGGATAGCAGTATTTTGGAACTGCATGTGAGAGAAAATAGGATGGTGGAGGACACTGCATTAAATGGTCTTTATGCCAGTATTCTTGGAAATTCACACTCTGTGTAGGAAAATGTTAAATACGAGAACATTATGGTGAAGGCTTGTTATAGTCCTAAAGCGAGAGGTATATAAAATACTCAGATTTTCACATGTAAAGTTATAATACATGCTAAGCAGCATAGATTATTAAGCAAGATTCATTCCCTTATTGGAGAGGGAGGGGAGTCATTTACAGACAAGAGCTAAGCAATTCTGTTTAACACAACTCTGTCTAGTTGATTGTAAGGCATGTGTAGTATTTTTCCAAAGCCCGTCATCAATAGTAAAGCAATTTACAGCTCAAGATATATTTTAGAAGATACTCATTTTATTAAGAGTCAATAAGATAGGCTGTGCGGAAAGATATACATGCATTTGCAATTCATATTGTTGCTGTGTTTCTATTGTGTTCTGAGCTTCCATCATGGCTGGGAGATGGGAAGCTGGCATGCAGCGCAGGAGGGTAAAACAGAGAGCCCCAAATAAATACTTAGAGCATTTCCTAATTATCTCTAATTATGAGCACCTTTCTTACCCCCCTCCTATCCCAGTGGGGAGAGGGGAGCACGAAGTGGTAGGAAAAAGATAATTACAAGTGCAGATCCTATCCGTGCTATTAAATATTAGTATTTCTTTTGGTCCAGAGGATGATGTTTTCATTCTGGACTTTCAAACACCTCAGTCTACCCATTCAAAGCGATGACAGAAAAATGAATCTGAATGTGTAGGCATTAAACATTTAAATTCTCTACTCCCTGGTCATTATACTGACTGTCATATTTTACACCTTCCCCTCCCCCACCATGCTTCTGCTGATTTGACTTCATTTACATTGGCTCATTATGCATCCGGTCTTTGTTCTACTGAACAGAATACAGTACAGTGACAAAGCAAAACTTACATGTCGGCTGGAATATTTTTCTGATTCAAAAATTAGGTTTCACTACTTAAATTTACATTTAACTTCCCATCATTGTTTAAATTAGAAGCAAGTCTTTTCTTATACAATAACCATAATCTATATGCAGTTATTTTAAAAGTGGTAAAAATTACCTCAAGATGTCATTAAGAAATGACATTTAAGACCCTTTATAACAAATATTCTATTGCTACCTAGGCAATATTATCATATTAGAAATATTAGGTTGTTCTTTCTCAGCCTCTGTCTGGATTACTACGTAGGCCCAAGGAGCAAGCTTTTATCTATTTTATATGAAGTTCATTGTTTATAGCTATCCCTTATGGGCCTTATTTTAATGTATCAAACAACAAAGGTAATGTCAATCCTTACAAATTTTTTAAAAAGATTCCTGATTTGCATTTCTTGCAATTAAAAAGGTTTTCTGATGTACAAACCAAATTTTCATTAAATTAAAGGGAAGTCCTAGCTGACCGATCACACAGAAAAATATGAAAGTTACACTGAGCTTTAAATGTCTATCCCCATGACAGTGCACACTGTCTTTTCATTTGTTACAACCAGTGGAGACATGGGATTAATCTAATATGGCCTAATTAAACACCCATTCACACATGAGGGTTTTTAATGGTATGAGTGGCATAAATGCTACTTTGTATTACAGTTATATTTGCATTTATTTGAAGTTGGACAATAGATATTTTCGAATACAAAGAAAACAGGAAAAATAAAATATTGGGGAGTATGCTTTTGAAAATGGAAGTAATTTCTTGTTTCCTACCAAGATAATTGCCATACATAAAATTTAGGTTTGATTTCCTGTATTTTGACTAAGATGCTTTTCAATTTTTTGTTATTTATAAAAATGTACAATCATGGTGACAGTGGCTATCCATGTCTGGGGTACCATCTTGGAAGGGAAAAAAACAATATTATGCCTTCTTGGCTCTAGGTAATGACTCGTTGTGTGACCTCTGGATTCTTCCTTAAGCTGTTTGTGCCTTGATTTTTTTTTCATCTATGAAAGGAAATATTTGTCCATTACCTACCCTACTGGATCATTGCAAAGTTTAATTAGGATAAAATATCTCTTCTAGGAAGAAAGTATCTTAAATGCAGGCTTTCTTTTTTATTCATTAATTTTTACTATATTGTGAGAAAATGCCATGTTGTATATTTTTCTATATTCAGTCAACCTCTCTTTCCTAAATTTGGGATTTTTGATTCTAGAATTAATGAAAATAAAACACTGCTTCATTAGATTTCTTGGAAGTGGAGCAATCACCCACATCTTGGTGAATGATATTATATAACCTTATTATCATCTGCAAGGTATTTCCATGAGCATAATTGGTTTTATCAAATGGCTTTTGCAATCGAAGTAGTCCATGAGGTAGCACTCAAAATGAGTGCAAGATTGTCAGAGGACTAGAAAGCCAGCAAAGAATTTCTAATGCAACCTCAAGGGAAACAGTAAATAAAAGTTTTATGTCTATAGTTTCTTTGAAACTATATTAATTTTTCTTTTGATTCCTAAAGATTTACGATATTGGATAACATGTATCTCTGATGTACAAATCTATAAAATGAGATCATTTGAGTATTTATGTAGACTAATCTAGAATATGTCTCAAAATCAATACTATTTTCCACATATAAGCTGGATATAACCAATCCATATCCATTTCTTGGATTAGAATAGTGTTAACTTCTTACTTCAATTGAATCATCTGTTAAATGATGAGATTGATCTAGATTATTAATAAGACTCTTTCAAGATTCAAATTTAGCCTGGCCAATATTTGGACATACCATTCTTGAAATTTGAGGCACCTAAGTATCATGCCCGAATCTAAGTGGTATTTTATCAAATATTCCATCTTTGTCCCTTTTCAGTGAATGTTTATTAAATATTGAATAAATGCCAGCCATTTGTTAAATTCCTGAGACCTGGAAAAGGAGCAGGTTTGAAGACAAAGATAAAGACAACCTTACTAAATTCCAACCAGGATAAAAGTCTATAGGCATCTAATGACATGACCTAACAAGGTTGGATGTGCTTAAAAATACCAGTAGGAATAATAGTATTGCTGTTAACTAATATCCTGTGCCTCTCTCTTCAGGAGAGTTAGACCTCCTGCCTTCATGAAGCCAGTCAGGATATGTGGATTGCTTTGGCTGATGATATGTAAACACAAGGTATAAGTGTCTTACAGGGGAGAGAAGGGGGAGCTTTAAGAATTGGTCTACATTTTCCATGTTTTCTTGCTTTTTTGTCCCTTTGCTATAGTTACCAGCAATGTTCTACATAGTTTCAGATCCCAGAAACTAGGTCCCAGAGTGAGGACTACAAAGACATGGAGTGAAATATCCAACTGATCCACAATGGATATATTGAATGAGAAAGAAGGGGAAAAAATACTTTATTGCTTAAGTTATTGGGATTTAAGGATTGTGTATTATCATAGTATAACTTAACCCAGTGGTTCTCAGCATGTGTTTGGGGGACCCTTGGGGTTCCTAAAGCCCTTTTGAGGGATCCATGTGTTCAAAATTATTTCCAGAATAATATGGAGATTTTTTTTCTCTCATTGCCTCACAAATGCTAAGTGGAGACTTTCAGAGGCCAGTGATATGTGATATTGCAACAGACAATGCAGAAGCTGACATAAGAACCCCGTGCTGGTATGGACTGAATGTGTGTCCTCAAATTCACATGTCGAAGCCCTAATCCCCAGTGATTTTGTATTTGAAGTTTTAAATTTGTAGTTACTTAGAAATTGTCTCAATTTTCTCTTGAGTCCTAGAAACTTTAGATATTGGACAACATGCATCTCTGGAATAGAAATATAGAAAATAACATCATTTGAGTATTTATCTAGATTTACTGAGAAGGTATTTCAAACTCAATGCCCTTTCCAAAATGTAAGTTGCATACACTAACTTTTGGGGAAGTATTTAAGTTTACATGAGGTCATGAGGGGCCTCACCAAGAACCCAACCGTGCCAGCAAAATTGATCTCGGACTTCCGGCCTCCAGACCTGGGGTAAATAAATGTTTGTGGTTTAAGTCACCAATTTACAGGAATTTGTTTATAGCAGCCTCAATGAAGAGGCACAGACTAAAGAGACTAGCGAATATGTAGGATGAAGCCACAATCTCCACTAAACTGTTTGTTTTGGAAAATTTAGTCATTTACTATAAAAATGTGTTACTTATTTTAACACATAATGGATTTATTATTGTTAGCTTAAAATTAATTAATATTTTTAACGTTCTTAACTGTAATTTCTGGTATGAAGGAAATCAACTGATGTAATTCACTTCAACAGAAGCTCTTTGTGAGTCTTCAGTTTTGGGAGGTGGGGACACTGGGGTTCGAACCTGGGGTGTACCTTTGAGCTACACCCCCAGCACTTTTTATTTTCTATTTTGCAACAGAGTCTTACTAAATTACTAAATTGCCTAGGCCAGCCTGGAACCTACGGTCTTCCTGTCTCAGCCTCCTAAATCCTGGTATTACAGGTGTGTGTCACCAAATTCTGATATTACAGGTGTGAGTCACCGTGCCTGGCTAGGAATCTTCAATAATTTTTATTTATTTATTTATTCATTTATTTATTTTTGTGGTACTGGGGATTGAACCCAGGGGCATTCTACCTCTGAGCTACACCCCAGCCCTATTTTTTATTCTTTATTTTGAAACAGGGTCTCACTAAGTTGCTGAGGGCCTCACTAAGTAGCTGAGGCTGGCTGTGAACCCGGATCCTCCAGTCTCAGCCTCCCAAGTACTGGGATTACAAGCGTGTGCCACCACTCCCGGCTCTTCGATGATTTTTAAAGTAAAGAGACCAATGACCAAGAGTTTGGGAGGTGTTCTATCCTATCCTGACTGGTATAGTAGGTTGTACTGGGAATATCTTATTAGAACTAATTAAGACCTATCATTTGTGGAGCTCTAGGTAGAAACTATAACTTTAAATATATGCTTAGAGTCAATCACATTATTTAGTTATTTAACAGGATCAAATGGAACTTTTCATGTTGTATAACAAAAGAACAGTTGCTGTCTAATGCAACTACTATGAATAATTAGTCTAGACATTTAAAAAAGTGTCTCTTGGTAGGATTTGACAAAGTGGATTTTCCTCTTCATTTTGTAGAAGAGAGTAAATGTAATTTCTTACAGTAAGTATGAAAATGCATGAGCTAAATTAGAAATCAACCTACAAAAGTACCATTTGTCCAATTTATAGGGCAAGGGTAACAGGACAGGGAATAGAAATGAGTTGTGAGATGAAAAAGTTTCAGATCACACCTTTTTTTTTTTTTTTGCAGTACTGGGGACTGAACCCAGGGGCTCTCTATTCCTGAGCTACACCCCCAACCCTACAGGATCTCACTAAATTGCCCAGGGTGGCCTCGAATTTACAATCCTCCTATCTTAGCCTCCTGAGTAGCTGGGATTACAGGCATGCATCACCACACTCAGCTCAAATCATACTTTTAACAACCATTCAGACACATCCTGCCTGGCCACAATGGACCGTCCCCAAGCAGAAGAGATCTGAATTCAGAATGAGTCCTGTCATTTCTCTTTCAGGACAGAAGTTTCTTTATCCATTTGCTTTTTCTAGAATGTTGGTCTATACATGGTTTTCCATTGCTTCAAATGTTGATGTGCATTCCTTCAACTGGCTCATAAGCTCCTTAAAGTAATGGTGATATCTTCTATTGAATTTGCCAAAATGGAAGAAATATCCCTGCCACCAAGGATAACTCCCAGATAATCTATATTCTATTTCACCTTGAGTACAGGGGCATTTTCATTTTAATATGTCTCCTCTTCTTATATTATCCAGTTATGGAAACTCCTAAAGGAGTTCATCTTAAAACATAAAATATTTCTTCTATAATTATTAACTCATTAGATTTTTCCTTCAAATCCAGTCAATCTAAAACAAAAAGTTTCGAGTGATTGTGCACACAGTTTGAGTCGAACTTCCTAGTTTACGTAATTCTCTGTACTATATATATTATTTCATCTGATCATCTTGACAATTTGTAAAAAAAATATGCTTGCTCATATTTTATAAATAAAAAGCAAACGTGTTGCTAGGTTAAAAGATATTCTAGCCGAGCATGGTGGCACACAATTGTAATCCTAGTACTTGGGAGGCTGAGACTGGAGGGGACTGGAGGGTTGCAGGTTCAAGGACAGCCTCAGCAATTTAGTGAGGCTCTCAGCAATGTAGTGAGACCCTGTTTCCAAATAAGAAATAAAATCAGTCTGGGGATGGAGCTCAGAGGTAGAATGCCTCTGGGTTCAATTCCCAGAACCACAAAAAATATATATATATATTTTTTCTAAGTATAGTCATACATACTTGGACATATATTTGCCCATATATCTAGTAAGTATTAAAGAAAGAATTTAAATTCAAAATCAAATTCCAGAGCCACATTGCTTTTTAAACTCTTAAGACATGAACCGAACAGAAATGTTTACTTTTCTTCTTTTTTATTTTTTTGATGGTGGTGATACTGGAGAATGAACGCAGAGACATTTTACCTCTGAACACCCTCAGCCCTATTTTGTTTTGATTTTTTTTTTTTTTTGTGGTACCGGGGATTGAACGCAGGGGCGTTCTACCTCCATGCTATGCCCCCGGCCCCATTTTTTATACCTTATTTTGAAACCGGGTCTCACGAAGTTGCGGAGGGCCTCACTAAGAGGAGAGAGATAGAGAGAAAGAGAAAGAGAGAGAGAGAGAGAGACAGACAGCGAGAGAGCTGAGGCTGGCCGCAAACCCGGATCCTCCGGTCTCTGCCTCCCAAAGTACTGGGATTACAAGCGTGCACCACCACGCCCGGCTTTGTTTTGATTTTAAAACAGGGTCTCACTAATTTGCAGAGGACTTACTAAGTTGCTGAGGCTGTCCTCGAACCTGTGATCCTCCTGTCTCAGCCTCCCAAGTACTGGGATTACAGGCGTACATCATCATGTCCGGCTTAGTTTTATTCTTTTAATAAGGATCATAGTATTATTGCCTTCAAATGATTTCTAAATTGTATTATGCAGACAAACTAATTGCTTTTCCACAGCTTGAGTGAATGAGGGCACAGATGAATATTTCAGTTATAAATACAGGTGATTGGAATTTTTTTCATATATTCCTTAGAAAATTTCTAAACTTCAAAATGTTTATTTTTCATTGGATTTTTTTGTTGTGTCTCTTAATTGAATTCTCTTCTAAAAATAATTCCATTTATGCCGGGTGTGGTGGTGCACGCTTGTAGTCCCAGTATTTGGGAGGCTGAGACAGGAGGATCCGGGTTTGCGGCTAGCTTCAGCTAGTGAGGCCCTCCACAACTTAGTGAGACCCTGTTTCAAAATAAAGAATAAAAAATAGGGCTGGGGTGTAACTCGGAGGTAGAATGCCCCTGGGTTCAATCCCCAGTACCACACACACAAAAATTCCATTTATAAATTTGAACAAAGGAAAAGTGCTAAATAACTTGAATAGATTACTTTGGAAATTACCTAGAAATACTTATAGTTCTTCAAATTAAAAAGGAATATTATGGTAGCACTGATCTTAAGATTTCTGAAGCCGGGCATGGTGGCGCACGCTTGTAATCCCAGTACTTTGGGAGGCGGAGACCGGAGGATCCAGGTTCGCGGCCAGCCTTAGCTCGCGCACGCATGCGCGTGCGCACGCTCTCTCCCTCTCTCTCTCTCTCTCTCTCTCTCTCTCTCTCTACTTAGTGAGGCCCTCAACAACCTCGTGAGACCCGGTCTCAAAATAAAGTATAAAAAATAGGACTGGGGGCGTAGTGCGGAGGTAGAACGCCCCTGAGTTCAATCCCCGGTACCGAAAAAAAAAAAAGATTTCTGATAGGTTGGTTGATGATGACTGTTACCACAATAGTTAATTTATTTGTATTTTCAGGTTTAAAGGAGGTAATATATGTAAAGAACTTAATACAACACCACACATGGAAATAAAAATAGTGGATCTTTCATTCAGGTTCTCTGGTGAATTATTAAAAACAATTTGTGTCTCATGAAAATTCTGTAAGAAATCATTAAAAACACCTACTCCAAATCTAGAACACAGAGTAATAAAAAGTTAGAAGCAAATAATAAGCTCTATGCCATGATTAGTAAAAGCAATGGAATAGAAAAATTATTTTTGCCTGGTTTCTAATATCAGTAATCATAAAAGCATAAGTTCCCATCCTTCTTCATCTGCAGAGTTCAATATTTTTAAAACTGTGAGCACCTAAACTCTCCTGAAGAGCTAGAGGCCATTTCGGAAGGCTCATATGGAAATGGAAGACAAAGTTGGGAAGAGTAGATGGAAGGAACATTCCAGAACAAATGGCTACTACTCTCCCTTCCCCTTTGGAAGTCTGAAATGGAATGTCAGTTTACTATAGAAATGTTCAGTGATTGCCAGGGAACTAACTCTTGAAACTTAGTGGTCCAGATATTATTTCCTAGTACCTGTATCTTAAAATTCATTACATAGCATCTCTTTGACATGATGTTTTTCTCTCCTTCCAGGTAACCTTTTCCCCTGGTACTTTCACCTGATTATGGTTGCTCACAGGCTTTTCCAAGCAGACATTCTTTAGTCTTTTGAAATCTCTTACATTCACAGATACCTTATATTTGTTTGAGTGGCTGCTACAACCTCAACCACATTTGTGTGTGTATGAAAACCACAAAGAAAGCTACTGGACTCAATATTTATAGCTCTATCCTTGGTTCCCCCCTACACACACACACACCCACACACACACACACACACACGCGCGCATGTCGGTCATGGATTTGAATGTAGTGCACATTGAGGCTAGTCTGCAGGAGAGTCAGCAAGCTCTCCGCAAACCACTTGCTCTTCAGAGGGCGAATGGTTTTTGTGGTGGCACTGTAGGCCTTAGAATTCTCAAAGGCCTCTTCTATATCTTTGGTGGAATTTATACACCACATTTATATCTGGAGACAACATGGTGCCAGAGTCAGGGCGGAGACTTTACAGCCAGACTGAGTTCAAGTTTCAGTCTTGGGCACTGACTGTCTATATGACCTTAGGAATATAAATATTACTCACTTTCCAAAACTCTGAGGCTTAAAGGAGATGACATATATAAAGAAGTTAACACAGTGGCACACAGACACGAGAGGTGCTCAATAAATGTTACTTATTTTTATCATCACAAAATTTCTAAGTAATCTCCAGGGTTGTGACTTTGGGTATCTAATTTAGGATAACACCTTAGTTCATGTAAAAATAAAGAAATGTGTTATGGCTTGGCTATGGAGTATCCCCCAGAAAAGCTCATGTGTTGCAATGCAGCAAGGTTCAGAGGTAGGGCATGGCCAGGGAGGCAGGTCATGGGGGATGTGGCTTTGAGGACTATATCTGTCCCTGGCCCCTTACTGTCTGTCTGTCTGTCTCTCTCTCTCTCTCTCTCTCTGCTTCTGGCCACCATGAGTTGAGTAGCTTTTCTTCTTCCACACGCCATGACCATGATGTTTCTGCCTTGGAGCTTGCCATCCATGGACTACACCTCTGAACTGGTGAGCCAAAATACATCTTTCCTCCTCTAAGTTGTTCTTGTCAAGTTTCTTTGCTCACAGTGATGCAAAAGCTGACTAACAAAGAATGACTGAAGAAAATTGGGTTTAGAAGTCAGTTTAGAAGAAATGTTTTAAGTTAGAGGAAGAAATTGGAGTTGTTGGGGGTTAGAATATAGACACCTGTAATTGAAAGTAAGTTATGTGCAGATTTTAACACTTTTTTTTTTTAGGAGTGCAGAGGATCCAACCCCGGCCTCGTGTGTGCTAGGTAAGTACTCTACCACTGAGCTACATCCCCTGCCCAGTTAATGCTTTTCTTTAATTAAGCAATTCTGTGCTTGGAGACAAACACCAGTAGAAACCAGCAGGAATCATCAGATACATGCATCGCAGTAGACTGAAGAGAAGAGAGATCACATATATTGGTGCTTAATAGCCAATATAGCTTCAAAGCAGAGTCTGCTTATTTTTATTTTGAAAGTATTTACTACTCCAAAACAATGACTTATCCACCTCCAGCTTAAACTAGAATTTCTAGAACTGTGTTTGCCTGCATTTAAAAATGGGCTCAAAGTTTTTCTTAAAATTGAAGTTTGTAATTCCTTCAATGATCTGGGGCAGTGGCATCCTAGATGTAAAGGGCACTACTGCTTGAGCAGCATTCAATGGAAGCAAATTAGATAATGTTTTTGCAAATGGTCAAATCCAAGAGTATGTGTGAGAATTTGTAAGAAATTTAAGTGTGTCTGCCATTCATAGTTATCCTGTGGTTTAATCCAATGCCTAGCCATTAGATTCACAATGCAACCACAGGAAACAGTTTATTTTCTTCAATACCTAGAAGTTTTCATTCAGGAGAGCAGAAACAGGCCTAGGAATATGAATTTAACATGCACTGAAGATGTTGCTTTGTTGCAGATGGTCCCTGATCCTGCTTGAAGTAACTTGAGAATGGAGAAGTCTTGAGGATGGAGCCTTAGGGCAGAATGCTTCTGCGAGGAAGGGAGAGCTCTGAGGAAGGTAGAAGCATCTTTGGGCTTAGTTCCATGAGGCACAGACAACCAGAAATAGGAGGTCTTCAAAGTAAGAATCATGGCTTTGGAGGGAAAGGGCTCAGTCTCATCTGTAAACTGATACTATATCCAGTGGGCATTTTCTAGCCCTTGGCTATGTTGTCTTGCCTGTTTCACATCATATTACTATCCTTTCTTCAAATTCTCTCCAACTGCAAAATAATACTCTTTTGAAGTTTACCTTCTATTTCTCCAAACATTTTTTTTTCTTTCTCATTTCCATGGCTTCTTATGCCCTATATTCTCAAGTTACTCCAAGCAGGATCAGGGGACCATTTGCAACAAAGCAACATCTTCAGTGCATGTTAAATTCATATTCTTAGGCCTGTTTCTGCTCTCCTGAATGAAAATTTCTGGGCATCGAAGAAAATTGTTTCCTGTGGTTGCATTGTGAATCTAAGAATTCTCAAAGGCCTCATTATATGTTATCTGTGGAATTCATGGTGTATTTTATAAAATTCTTGTATCTGAGGCCACACAGGGCAGGACAAAGGGCATAAACTTTACAGCCAGATTGCTTGAGTTTGGGCATTTAATAGCTATTGACCTTGGTGATATAAACACCACCCACTTTCTGGGGTTGCAAGGTTTAAGAGATAATGTGCATGCAGAAGACAGTACATGTAAAGGGTTTAACACAATGCTACACATCATAGATACTTTTTATTTATTTATTTTTTTTTTTTGCAGTACCAGGGATTGAACTCAGGGGTGTTCTACCTCCGAGCTACACCCCCAGCCCTATTTTTTATACTTTATTTTGAAACTGGGTCTCACGAAATTGCAGAGGGCCTCACTAAGTAGCTGAGGCTGGCCACGAACCCGGATCCTCCGGTCTCTGCCTCCCAAGTACTGGGATTACAAGCGTGTGCCACCACGACCGGCTCATAGATACATTTTTAAACAAGTTTCTTGGGTGGTTCTGATGCAGACCAAAGCTAGAGAAGATATTCTCCACTCCTGAGGTTTCAAATCCACTTTTAGCATGATTATTTAAAACTGCAGTGGTTTCCCATTGTATGAGACCTGTGTCAGTCAGCACTCTTACTGCTGTGACCAAAAAAACCTGACCACACAACTTAGAGGAAGGAAGATTTGTTTGTTCACAATTTTGAAGATTGTTTCAGAGGTTTACTCTATGTCTGGGCAGGTTACATTGGCAGAGCTCAGGGCAAAGAAGAGGGAAGGAGGGAGAGAGAGAGAGAGAGAGAGGAAGAGGAAGAGAGAGAGTTTTCTGCTCTCACATCATGGAGGTGGGAAGCAAAAGAGAGCCAGCAAGGAGATTCAAAGACACAAGCAAGGTCCCTAAGGCCACACCTACCTCCTCCAGCCACTCCCCACTTGCCTAGATTACCAACCAGTAAATCCATTATAATGGATTTATCCACTAATGAGATTACAATTCTCATGACTTAATTATATCTACTCTGAATGTTAATACATGAGCTCTTCAGGAGACATTCTACATTCAAACCATGACAAGACCCTACATCACTTCAGCCTCGTTTACCTTTCCAGCATCCTCTCTTGCCTTCTTTCCTACCTGTGGTACAGAAATTCCTAGGAATATTCTCTTTTTTGGCTCTCAGCTTTCCTAACTCTTCATTCTTTCCAAAATAACTTTCCTTTCTAGGTTCTATAGCCAGGCTGGGTTTGGTGTTTTTCCTATGAGTTCCCATAGCACTCTGAATATCCCTTACCACTGTGCCTACCACATTTAATCATACTTGCTTATTTGTTTTTATCTCCTATATTTCCATTTCCATGCCCTGGCACACATTTAAAAGGTGCTTCATATAACTAAATTGAGGAATGAGTGATTGAAATGTCTCACAGAGAGACGCTTCCAGATCAGATCTCTTGCCTAGACCTTCGTATCAAACTGGACATGTGAAAAACTAAACTCATTATCTTTCCCCAGCAATAATGGTTTCTTCCCCTTTGTTCTTCATTTCAGTAAAACACATAAAAATTTGAGTGATTTGTAAAGCTAGACTGTGGAGGATTATCCAAGATTGCCCTATCTTCCTTATCCCTACACCCAATCTGTCACATTGCACATTAGCAATAGCCCAGTTCAGAAAATTTTTCCAAAGTGTGATTATTGAGGTTTGATTCAAGACAGTATTTTGAGTGTGCGTTTACCTTCCCTCTCTTACTAAAAACCCATTCAAAAAACCAGTAAAGAAATACAAAAGGGCCGGGCGTTGTGGCGCATGCTTGTAATCCCAATACTTGAGAGGCGGAGACTGGAGTATCCGGGTTCACGGCTAGCCTCAGCTACTTAGTGAGGCCGTCTGCAACTTCATGAGACCTGGCTTCAAAATAAAGTATAAAAAAATAGGGCCGGGGGTGTAGCTCGGAGGTAGAATGCCCCTGGGTTCAATCCCTGGTACTGCAAAAAAAAAAAAAGAAATACAAAAGGGAAGAAATTCATGACAGTGCAGAGAACAGGAAGACCAGAGAGTTTGATGACTCTCTGTAACCTGAGTAGCAGGTGCAAGATATCATATAAACAGGCAAGCAAAAGTTGAGCCTTTATCTCAAACAAACACAGGAGAGAAAACTAACAAAAAGGAAAGCACAGTTCCTGGCTGTGGAGCCACAGAGAGACTCAAGGGCACAGAGAGTGGAAGTACACTGGCAGATTACCAATGGAAGGGGTGTCTGTAGGCAGTGTCACCAACTTTGGCCGATCACAAGATTAACCTGCGTCTTTGCCCAACACAGAGAACCTCCAGACCTTTCCCTGAGGACTGTGGTTCAGTGAGTCTGGCAAGGTGACCCCGGAATCTGGACTTTGAACAAGGGTCCCACTTGGTCTTTATGGTGAACCAGTTTGGACAACCTAGGAGATGGAGAGTTCTCTGTACAGAAACTCACTCCCACCACCCTCTCACAGATCTATGTGGCACACAGGATTAGCATTTACCCTCCCCCAACTTAAAACCAGACATCCAATTTTAAAGAAATTTTAAAATGATCTGGGATAACTGATAGAGATAGTTGCACCCTGGAATAAGGCTGTCTTCATTCTGGATTTAGGAATGCCAGAAAGTTCCCTACCTTAGCACCTTAAAATGAGTCCCATCTGGATGCATGTCCCAGATATATACATAGAGCTCCCTATTTTCTGACCCCCTCCATTCAGAGAAGGCCCTTATTTGGGGAAACAGCTACATTAACTGCCTAGACCTTCATGCCTATATATAAATGAAAAAATAAACTCACCAAACATCTTGAGAGAAAAACAACAGCATCAAAGAGGAAGAAAATAAAATGAACAAATAGAATGTAACAACTAAACTTTAAAAGAATAAAAACAAAGATGTGGTAGATGGTGAGATGAACCACACAGATTCTCCCCTCAGAAATGAAGGAGTTATTCTCCAGTTGCTGGGAGAGCTGCCAGTGAAAGCCCCAAGGGAATTGCATTGGCCAAAGACAGGCAGTTCATCCATGATCACACCCCTTTCTGGTGTGGCTCACATCTAAGGCCTTTCCAGCATGGAGATACACTGAAGGAATCCGCAGGAGTTCTCCAAGTGGCCTTGAGTAGACCCAGTTCTCCCTCTTTCTTGCTTGTAGAGTAAGTGTAGACTGTGCTGGGAATGCAAAACCCTGAAATGTAGGAGAGATGAGCTGGCCAGAGCAGCCCAGGCTCTGTTTCAGTCCACCTTAGGCGAGGACATCTTTAAATGCTTTAACTCAGTGAGTCATATAGCCCTTGGATAGAAAACCCAAGGTCACTGCTCTCTGGGATCCTTCATCTGCAGTACAAGTGTTGTGGGTGCGGTGGGGACTCCATCTACCCCGTGCAGCTTTCTGAGCCCCTGGGGGACAGGCTTACAAGGACTCCTAGGCCTCTGTTGTTCCTTGCTGCAAATAATAAATCCATCTCACATAACCTTGTGTATATGAGTATGCTCAGTCTCGCTGCACTCAGATAAGTTGTTAACCAGAACACAGTGAACCTGCTTCACATTGCAGCCTCAGAACTCCCCAAAGTGTGGCTGAAAACTCCACTGAGGTTGCATGGCAGCACAACATCTCGTCTGCCCAGTCCTGTATCTTTTCCTTCCCTTCCCCTACCCCACGTGTGGATCCCAAGGACACTCCCTAATAAATCTCTTGCATGCTAATCTAGAGATTATTTAGTGAGTAGAAAAAAAACCTTAAAAAATTAGTAATTGGTACCCTCAGGGAGATTTGAAGTAATACATATAAAAAATGCAGCTATGCAAAAAAAGAAGAAAAATCATTATCTAAAATTTTAAATATGATATTTAAAATTTAAAACCTAAAACAAAGTTGAGAATATCACAAAAATTAGAATAAAAAAACAGATGACAAATATAGGAAATACTTAAGGGACACTGAGAATTACTCTAGGGGTCTAATGTTTATATAACTAAGTCTGAAAATTACATTTTTTAAAAGGGGGGGAGAAATAAGTAACAAATAAAAAAAATATCCAGAGCTTGCCATGGATGGTGATGCACACCTATAAACTCAGCTGCTTGGGAGGCTGAGGCAGAAGGACTGCAAGTTTGAAGCCAGCCTTGGTTTCTTCACAAGACCTTGTCTCAAAATAAAAAATAAAAAGGGCTGGTGGTGAAGCTCAGTAGTAGAGCACCACTGGGTTCAGTCTCCAGTACCAAATATACACGTGTGCATGTGTGTGTCTATCCATAGATGTACAAGGGTAGTCATTAGACCAAAAGTACCAAAACATGATAAGCAAAATAAATTTTCAAAAGGCCTGCAACTGGACATACCTTGTAAAATTTCTGAATGCCAAGATTTCAAGATAATTTCTTAAAAACCTGTAGGAAGGAGCAGGAAAGGAATTAGAAGGGCATCTCACTGCTGATGCTAGGATGCTAGAAGAGAAGGGCACAGCATCATCGGGGATCTGCGCCCCCCCCCCACCTTCTTCAGCTTCTAGAGGATACCCACATCCTGTGGCTCAAGACCCCCTCCTCACACTGCTGAAACTTCTGGTTCCCATTGTCACATATCCTACTGGTGACTCAGATCCTTCTGCTGCTCTTTATAAGGGTCCTTGTGACTACATTGGACCTACCCAGAGAAGTTAGTGTAATCTCCCTGTCTCCAAATCATGACTGCATCACATCTATAGGGGCAACATAGTCACAGGGTCCAGGAATTGGGACATGGACATCTTCGGGGGCCATTATTCAGTCCAGCACAGTCCCACTTTAACATCCTGCTTTTCATGTGTTGGTTTTATTTTAAAAATTATTATTGTTAGTATTATTATTAATCTGTCACTGAATTTTATTGGTTCTGCTCTCTTAAATGGCTTAATCTACTAAGCAACTCCTTCGTCTTACTGCCATGGCCTTAGTTCAGTGTTTCATCATGTTTTTGCCTAGAAAACATCAGTGATGAACTGTTATGATCTTCCACCTTCCAGTCTATCTCTTTTCCTCTCCCATGTCCACTGGAGTGAATTTTCCAAAAAGAAATCCAATCTGTTACTGCCCTATATATAAGAAAATGTATCCCCATAGCCCTCAGAATAAATTATAAACCCACTCGCATTTGGCCCCTGGCTACCCCTCTCCTCCCTCATCCACCACCAATTCCCAAAATGTACTCTCACATGCAGTTATACGAACTTCACACACTTTCTTGAATGAGCCATATTCTCTCACTTCTCCTGCACTTCTTTCTCTGCCTGGGAGACCCATCCCCTTCCTCCTTCTGACCTACTTCCTATGTCTCTCAAGACTCGGTTCATTCATACTTTATATCTTCTCAGATGCCTAACCTGACCACATCCTCATGCCCTCCACTTCTGTCCTACAGACTTCTTCTGAACGCTGAAAAATCTTGAACTGCAGCATTCATGACTCTGTATTAGAGACATCAGTTCACTTGCTTGCCATTGTCAATCGCTTATGCATTCTTTGAGGATGTTGACAATCTCATCTATTTCTACCTCTTGGTAGGGAACCTGGCACATATTTATCCCTCAAAAGAGTATTTTTTTAAGAATAAATAGACTATGACTTGCTTTGACCAATCACCTTTTTAGAGTCGTTTTTCACTGTCCATTCTTTAAATCTATCAAGAGTTTTCTCAGATATCCATATGGACAAACCTGTGGACACACACATAAACAAATCATCACTTCCCATGATCTGTTCTTAACCAGTGAGTTGACAAAAATCAGTTTGCAAACATTATGCACAAACAAGTACAGAATGTATATTCAAGTAAAAATAGACAGAAATTTTATCAAGAAACCAATATGGAAGATCAAAGAAACTGAAGATAGGGAAAAAAGTTTTCCCAAGAGGTTTCCTTCCAATTTTACTCCTTTAAATTACAAGAAAGCTAACTTAGCCTTCATCATCATGTCTCCTGTTTGTATAGCATTTTGCTTTCACAAATTTTAAAATCATTTCTCCAGTTGATCTTCATGACTGAGAGACAAATAGGCTAGTGTATGCTACCTTGATTTTAGATTTTAAAAATGCAAAAATGGGGATATTTTCTTGAGGAGTTCCGGAAAATTAGATGTTATAAAATGGAAAGTATTACAGTGGATTCTCCTGAGGAGTTTGTAAAAATACTGACACCTGATCCTTACCCTAAAACAATTAAATTAGACTCTTGGGGGAGAGCGGGTGTTTCTAGCATCTCTGTTTTTCAAAAGCTCACCAGATTGTTCCAGTGAGTAGCCAGAATTGCAAGCACTGGATTAGAAGCCAAGTTTTATGATTGTAGTTCCATGATTTTATACTACATAATGCCAGATCACACAGGTGGTCTATAGTATATGTCATGACTGGTATTGGCATTAGGTTATTTTTATTATGTTGCCTTGGAGTGGGGGTGAAGGTTTGTATTTGGTTTCACCAATCTAATTAATATTTGCTGATGACTTTTAAGGAGAAATTGCCAATATTTGTATAGTACTCAAGACTGAGATTCTAAGCAGGTATTTTCCTGGCAGCTTGATAACTATTAACAATAACAATTATGGAAAAGAAAGGCATAGAGGGAAGGATGGGGAGGCGGGCATGGAACATGGCACTAGTGTGTTCCGTGTCTCCGAGGTACACAACAGAAGGATTCCTCATGAAATCCAGTCCATATTCTGCCACCCAAATATTTGAGGAAAGTTCCTAACCCCTGTTAACTCTGTTTCCACATCTGTACAAGGGCGTAATGATGGTAGCTTAGTTGATCGTTCAAACATCAAGTGCTGGAAACCAAGTGATCAATGCATCTCCAGGTCACTCACATAAGGCTGACTGGTAGGAAAGGCACATCTCCCAAGGACATGCTGAGGGATAAACAATGGTTCTGCAGCTCATGGAAATATAAATAGCGCTCATAAAAAAATATTTCCATGCATATGCTTTTTGCCAAGGTAAACCATAATTTACACTCTTACCCTAGGCATAATTGTTAGTTTACCCTTTGTTTTCTGTTCACACCCATCTATTCCTCCCTTGGGCCTCAAAGCCACAAGAGTTTCACAAAAATAATCTTTAAAACATATATTTACCCTCTTATTGACCCCTTAAACTAGCTCTCTTTTACTCGGGGGCATTTTAAATTGTTCTAAATTTGTTTTGGAGGCTGTGGGTGCATTCTCCCTTCTGTATGTATTCATAACCCCCATTAACTTCCATGGGGATCAGATACACATATATCAAAGTGAAACCAGGCAGTCATGTGTTTAAATCACGATTAAAATCTACTTGTGATAAAATAAAAAGAACTAAAATCCAGAAGACAGTGTAAGAGAAAAATGAGACCATGTTGTGTTTAATTAAAGGAGTTTACATTCATGGATAACCAAACTGGCCTGACTAACCCCCCGGCACTATTTCCAATATGTGTTCCATCTCAGACTACTTACTGTAAAGCACCCACATTATAAAATGATTGGCCCTGTGTGTCTTGGCTCTGTGCTGTAAATAGGGAAGCACAAAGGCAGTTTTGACCAATATTAAGTCACCTGTGGGTAGAATTTGATCTTACCTATTTATTTTCAGACTTCAAAATTATGTCATAAACACTTGTAAAATTTGCATATATAAGTCTGCCTACATCTGTGCCCATGAAAATTGGGTAATAGAGTTCCAAACAGTCCAATTTTTTCATATAAAAACCAGATCTGTGTAGTGCATACCCTCTCTATGAACATTACTAGGAGGCAAATACAAACTTTACATACATATTTTGGTGATCCTTTGAAATGTTTGCTTTGAAATACAGATATATCATACATGCAAATAAATACACTAATTCACCCATGCATTTAATGATATGAAGTCAACTCTACACCCCCTAGCAGTAAGAAGTGCAATATTAAAATTCATTTCCATTTTACAAATAAACATTGTGCACTTCTCAGATAAAACGTGAGAAAATATGAACCTAGGTGATTTTCAATCATAGTTAAAATGGATCTTTACTGAAATACAGTTGTCCCTCCGTATCCATAGCAGATTGGTTCCGGGACCCCCATCAATACCAAAATCCGCAGCTGCTCAAGTCCCTTCCATACAAGGCCACAGTGTTTGCATCTAACCTGCACACATCCTCCCATATACTAAGTCATCTCCAGCTTACTTATGATCCCTAATACAATGTAAATGCTATGTAAACAGTTGTTATACTTTATTGTTCAGAGAATAATAATGACAAGAATAAAAAGTCCATGCATGTTCATTACAGACACAGCTATCACAGGCCCACCTGCATAGTACATGAACAAGCTGTGCGGTAAACAATGCTCAAACAAGTACTGGAAAGCAACTGTGGCTCTTGAAACGGCAGAGGCCACTGCAGGGCCTACACATGACTTCATTCAGGTGGATTCAGCATGGTGCTCACCGGCAGAAAATGCCAGTTTTGTTTTTTAGAACTTTCTGGAATTTCTTCCCCCCCCCCCAATATTTCAATCCACAATTGTTGAATATGCAGATGTGGAACCAGAGGACACAGGGAGTCAACTGGCCATGGTCATTTTTAGGAAAGCTGGTAAGGTATTTCTTCAGTTGCACTAAGGTGGTGGTGTTTAGTCGCAACTAAATGATACTTTACTAAGTAATACTTTTATAAAGAAAAAGAACAAAACGCAGCTCTCAGAATCACACAAGGAACATTTAGGAAGTTGGTAACTTGGGGGAATATTTTTGTCCTTTATATACAAAATTCAGTAAAACTAGATTTAAAATAAGCATGGTAAAGTTAACAGATATGAGATGACATACTGAAATTTTAGTAAAGTGCTATTTTAAGCACAATATTGAATTTTCAATTCCCTAAGTACATATATATATATATATATATGTATGTATATGTGTGTGCATATATATATATTTATTTATTATTTATTTATGTATCATGTATGTATGTATTGCAGTACTGGGGATTGAACCCAGGGGCGTCCTACCACTGAGCTACACTCCTAGTCCTATTTTATTTTTTATTTTGAAAAAAGGTCTCACTAAGTTGTTGAGGGCCTTGCTAAGTTGCTGAGGCTGGCCTCGAATCTGTGATCCTCCTGTTTTAGCCTCCAAGTACTGAGATTATAGGTGTGTGCCACCATATTGAGCTCCCTAGGCATATTTGAATAGAGCAGAATTCAGCTATTTGAAAATTCTGAAGATCCTCAACTTTCTGCATTCTCTTGGATTTCTGCCTTACCTTCTCCTTTGAAGAAGCTACAGCCCATATTCTTGAAGGAGCTGAGCTACCCTAACTTGAGTCCAAAGCATCAAAAGTGACAACACAATTTCTTAACACTTTCCCAAAAACCATAATAATTGATACCATTTATTCAACCCCTATTACAATCTAAGAGCTGCACTGAATACTTCCTAAACATATTTGCTAATCCTCAAATGAGTTTATGAAACAGGTATTCCATAGATTTTAAAACAAACAAAAAACACAGAAGTCAGATTATGGTGTTTGGGTTGGGGGTAGGATTCAGGCACAGGGCCATCAGCCTCCAGCTGGGTCACAAAGCAAGCACCAGCAAATTCAAAAGATGTGATATAAGTTCCTGCATCTTCTCAGATCACAATGGATTGAAACTGGAAATTAACAACAGGAAGACAAAAAGTAATCACATAAGTACATGGAGACTGAACGATACACTCCTGAATGAGGACTGGATCAGGAAAGAAATAAGGGGAGAAATAAAAAATTTCCTGGAATTTAATGAAAATAGAGACATGACATATCAAAATCTGTGGGACACCTTGAAAGCGGTGTTAAGAGGAAAATTTATAGCACTAAGTGCCCACATAAGAAAAACAGAAAACATCCAAATAAATAACCAAATGACACACCTCAAGGATCTTGAAAAACAGGAACAGTCGCAGCCCAAAGCCAGTAGAAGGCAGGAGATAACTAAAATCAGAGCAGAAATTAATGAAATAGAAAATAAAAAAACAATAAAAAGAATCAACAAAACAAGCTGGTTCTTTGAGAAGATTAACAAGATTTACTAACCACTAGCTAACCTAACCAAAAGAAGGAGAGAATCAACCCAAATTACCAAAATCAGAAATGAAAAAGGGGATATCACCACAGATAGTGGAGAAATCCAGTGGATCATAAGAAGCTACTTTGAAAATTTATATTCCAATAAAATGGAAAACATGGAAGAGGTCGAAAGATTTCTAGACACATACAACCTACCTAAATTGAACCAAGAGGATACAGAAAAACTGAATCAACCAATAGCAAGCACAGAGATAGAAACAGCAATAAAAAGTCTTCCATCAAAGAAAATCCCAGGTCCAGATGGTTTTCCAGCCAAATTTTACAAAACTTTCACAGACGAACTAAAACCAATACTTCACAAGCTATTCCATGTAATTGAAAGAGATGGAGTTCTTCCAAACTCTTTTTACGAGGCCAACATCACATTAATACCAAAGACAAATAAAGATACCTCAAGGAAAGAAAATTACAAACCAATATCATTAATGAACACAGATGCAAAAATTCTAAATAAAATATTAGCCACGCGCATTCAAAACCATATTGAGAAAATCGAACACCATGACCAAGTTGGTTTCATCCCAGGAAAGCAAGGCTGGTTCAACATATTCAAAACGGTATATGTTATCCACCACAGAAACCGAACTAAAAACAAAAATCACATGATCATTTCAATAGATGTGGAAAAAGCATTTGACAAAATTCAACACCCATTCATGTTAAGAACTCTACAGAAAATTGGAATAGAAGGAACATACTTCAACATCATTAAGTCAATATATAAGAAACCCAAAGCCAACATCATATTGAATGGGGAAAAATTGCCAGATTTCCCCTTAAAATCAGGAACAAGACAAGGATGCCCACTATCGCACTCCTTTTCAACATAGTCCTTGAAACTCTTACCAGAGCAATAAGACAAGAGAAGGATATCAAAGGAATTAAAATAGGAAAAGAAGAACTAAAATTATCTTTATTTGCAGACGATATGATCCTATACCTAGAAGACCCAAAGAACTCAACCAAAAGTCTACTAGAGCTGATTAACAAATTTAGCAAATTTAGGTTGATTAACAAGATCAACCTAAAAAAGTCATTAGCTTTCATATATGCCAACCATGAATCCACTGAGAAAGAAATCCAGAGAACAATTTCATTCAGAATAACTTCAAAACCAATCAAATACCTAGGAATAAACTTAACCAAAGAGGTAGAAGACCTCTACAATGAAAACTATAGAACATTGAAGAAAGAAATCGAAGAAGATCTTAGAAGATGGAAAGATCTCCCCTGCTCTTGGATAGGCAGAATAAATATTATTAAAATGGCCATCCTGCCAAAAATGATCTACAGAGTCAATGCAATCCCTATCAAAATACCATCATTTTTAGCACAGCTAGAAAAATCAGTCATTAGTTTCATATGGAGAAACAAAAGACCTAGAATAGCCAAAGCAATTCTCAGCAATAAAAGCCATGCAGGAGGCATCACAATTCCTGACTTCAAATTATACTACAGAGCTATAGTAATAAAATCAGCATGGTATTGGCACAAAAACAGACACATAGACCAGTGGAACAGAATAGAAGATACAGAAACAAGTCCACAAACTTATAGCCAATTGATTTTCGACAAAGGTGCCAAACACATACATTGGAGAAAGGACAGTCTTTTC
>PVJS01021351.1:0-31593 GCA_004027185.1 Glis glis
GCTACACCCCCGGCCCTATTTTTTATACTTTATTTTGAAACCGGGTCTCACGAAGTTGTGAAGGGCCTCACTAAGTAGAGAGAGAGAGAGACAGGGAGAGAGAGAGAGAGAGAGAGAGCTGAGGCTGGCAGCGAAACTGGATCCTCCGGTCTCTGCCTCCCAAAGTACTGGGATTACAAGCGTGTGCCACCACGCCCGGCTACTCTTGTTTATTCTTAATAGAGTTTCTCTGTACCCAGGAAATCAGGACACCACAAAATACCCAATAGAATACCTCATAAAATACAAATAAATAAATTAAATAATAAATAATTCAATATAAATATCAGTAAAATATTAAAATATGGAACTCTTTCTAATTAAAATATCAATAAAACCTTTTATTTAATAACCACTATTTATTCCCACTGTGAATGTATAAACTATGTAGTCCAGATAATTTTGGTTACACAGAAAATTCAAAAATTAAAACATCAACAATCAACCAGTTATAAGAAGTATTGTCCTGTTTCTTTGTATAATTTTAATGCTTTGTGTTTTTAAACACTGATTGCACAGTACTTAACATTTATAATTAAAACTGTACCATAAACTGGATAAATGTCAGCAATATGATAGAATGGGAACTCTTGGGCTCCATCTCTGTCTATCTCCAGAAAGTTCAGTGAGCAACTATTCATAGACCAGAATATCTTTTTTTTGAAATCCCCAATACTTGAAAACAAGCCTGAGACATAGGTATGATCTACATGACTGAAGGAAATTTGAAGAAGGGAAGACAATTCTCAGACATGCATCTTTAAGAAGCCTGGCCTCTGTTCTCAGCCATCCCAGAGAGCAACTTCACCTACTCTTGGAGCCCAGCCTTCAGCTTGCCTGACTCTACATCCCAAATAATGTGATTGCCCACCTGGGGAAAACATCCTGTGATCAGCCAGAGTAGCAACAAGAAAACAAACCATTAAAACTGGACAAAGGACTGGAATAGATGCTTCTCAAAGGAAGCCTAGAGGTGGCCAGCAGCAGAGGCCGTGGCATGGCTCAGCGGTAGAGCATTCACCTAATATACTTGAGGCTCGGAGTTGATACCCGGCACTGAAAAAAATGGCCAAGAGATATATACAAATGTTCAACATTTCTAGTCATTAGGTAAATTGAAATTAAAACCACAAATAGACATCATCTCACACCTGCCAGAGTAACTACTATGAAAAAGCAGAAAGGTAAAAAATGTGGGCAAGGATGTGGAATGGAAGAGCTACTGTACACTGTTGGTGGTAATTCAGTACAGCCATATGAAAAACTGCATGAAAGTTCCTTAAAAAGCTAAAAATAGTCTCATCATATCATCTAGTGATCCCATTTCTGGGTATTTAACTAAAAGATTAGTCACTTTGTTGAAGAGATGTGTGTAATCCCATTTTTTATTAAATTACTGTTCATAATAGCCAAATTATGAAATTCACCTAAGTATTCATCAAGGGATGAAGAGAGAAAGAAAATGTGGTACATATACACAATTCAGCCTGGAAAAAGAACAAAATTCTGTAATTTGTGACTATTTGCATGAAATTGAGGAAAATTATGCAACGTAAAATAAAAATAACAATAAAAATGTGTGATTCTCAAAAGAAATATAAATGGTCAATAAATATATGAAAAACTGTTCAACATCATTAGCAATCAAGAAAATGCAAAGCAAAACTACACTGAATTCCATCAAACTCCAGGTAGAATGGCAATCATCAAGAATAAAAACAATAATAAATCCAGAAGATGACGTGGGGAAATAGGAACTAAACTGTTAGTGGGAGAACAAATTAGTGCTACTACTATGGGGGTTTCTCAGAAGACTAGGAATGGAACCACCAAATTACCCAGCTGCACCACTCCTCCCTATCTTTCTAAAAGAAAGTCAGAATACTAAAGTGATACATGCATACCTATGTTTATAGCAGCATCATTCACAATAGTGTAATTATGGAACCAACCTAGGTGTTCATTCACAGAATAATGGATAATGAAAATATGGTATACACACATGCACATGCATGTGCGCGCGCGCGCACACACACACACACACACACACACACACGCACACACACCAAAACTATGTCATTTGGAGGAAGATGGATGGAAATAGAAAATATTATCCCAAGTGAGATCAGCCAGTTTCAGAAAGTGAAGGGTGATATGTTTTCTGGCATATGTAGAATTTAGGGAGAAATTGGAAAACAAAAGAGGCTTCAGATAAATGAGGAGAGAGACCCATAGAATAGTGTAAGGGGGTTGGGGGAAGAGGGTGGGAAGGGGAAAAAGAAGACTTGATGAAGAAAACACTTCAAACAATGTTGTGTACATGTGCAAACCTAACAAAACCAGTCTCAAGGCTATGTACAGGGAGAGGGCGGTGGGATCTTGAGGAAACACACCAAGTTCATGGATGTTTCTATCCCTGTGAACCTCATTGTGATGCATAATTACAATGCACCAATAAAGGTGTATTAAAAAAGAAATAAGCCAAGCCCAGAAAGACTATACATTCTCATTTTTTTGTGTGTGTGGTACCGGGGATTGAACGCAGGGGCGTTCTACCTCCGCGCTACGCCCCCGGCCCTATTTTTTTATACTTTATTTTGAAACCGGGTCTCACGAAGTTGTGGAGGGCCTCACTAAGTGGAGAGAGAGAGAGAGAGAGAGAGAGAGAGACAGGGAGAGAGAGAGAGAGAGAGAGAGAGAGCTGAGTCTGGCCGCGAACCTGGATCCTCCGGTCTCCACCTCCCAAAGTACTGGGATTACAAGAGTGCGCCACCACGCCCTGCTACATTCTCATTTATTGATAGAATCTAAAACAATGGAAGTTATAGAAGCAGAGAAAACATGGTGTACAGAGATTAGGTGGTGGGGTAAAGTGAAAATTATAGTTAAATGCCACAAAATCTCACAGAGAAGAAATAAGGTCTTTTGATGTCTATCTCACAGCCTAGGGAAGATAGTTAATATTTTATTGCATACCTCAAACTTGATAACAGAATAAATTTCAAATATTCTCTTTCCAAAAATTGGTATTTGAGGTGACAGGTATGTTAATTTGCCAAATTCTTTCCCATTATATTTATAAATCGTGACATCACATTTACCTCATATATAAATACAATTTTAAATTGTCAGTTTATGATGAAATATTTTAAAACAAAGGATAATTTAAATAATTCTTCCATAAAAATTTTCCAGGCTTAAAAATTATGGTAAATGCACCTTTCGTAATTTCAAAAATATTTCACCAATAGAATTGGCATATCGTTAGCTAAAAGGCTTATATCTCAATGTATCATCCTTAAAGAAAAGGGGTAGAGTAAAACACCACATTCCTGAATGCCTCCTTACTAGTCCCAAAACCTACCCAAGAGAAGGGAACAAAGAGAACAAGCCTGAGCCAGAAGCTGGGTGTCTTGAAGGACACCGGCTTCCTCTTAGGCACTCTGTCTGTAAAAAGCTACTTTCTCCCATGGACACCAGGATAGTTGCTGCTTGCGATGCGGGTCATACAAGTTAACTAATGCTGGTGACATCACAGCTTCTACAGCCTGACAGAAAACAGTCCCAAGTCACACACACTGTGTCCAGGCACTTTCTTTCGTCTTTCCGTAACAATCCCCCTGCCTTGGCATAACTGGGCTGTGGAAGTTACACTCTATCTGCCTATCTTTCTAATTCAGTCTACTTCAAAAATATTTACCAGTTTACAGAAATAAGAGCAGAATACAAACAAATTATCCATTTTCTTGCATCATTTTCTCTTTGCTTGTCTACTCTGGAAAATATACAAAACAAAAAACTTACACTCTTATTCATTTAAGGGCATAATTCACTGGCATTGAACCTTTGTAGTGTTGTACTCCAACCCTTAGTTTACATTTCCAGAAATTATTCATCATATTAAACACATATTTGGCACTTACTAAATAATAATTCTTTATTCCCCCGCCTACTTATCTGTATTCTACTTTCCATCTCCATAAATTTGCCTATTTTAGGTATATTATGTCAGTTGAGTTATATACTCTTTGTACTTTGTGTCTGTCTGACTTCACTAAGCATAAACTTTCCCAAGTTTAACTGTGTAATAGCCTGTACTAGAATTTTATTACTTCTTTGAACAAGGTTGGGTAGTTTCCAGGGGTCTCTTATTTTTCCACCTTCATTAACTTCATTTATAAATATTTTATTCTGTTTGATTCTATTATAAATGGATTGTTTGGTTTTCTTTCCAGATGGGTTGTAGTTCATTTATAAAAACACCAGTGATTTTTGTGTGCTGATCGTGTATCCTGCAGCTTTGCTTGAATTCATTTGTTAGTTCTGTCTGCCTGTGTGTGTGCATGCATGCGTGTGTGTAATAGGGTTTTCTACCTATCATGCTATCTGTGAATAGTAATAATTTTGTTTCCTCCTTTCCAATATAAACTGATTTTAGTTTGTTTTTTTGTTGTTGTTGTTTTTTATTTTGCCTACTGCCCCGGGCAGTCCTTCCATACTATGATGACTAGAAGTGGAAGAAGGTGGGCACCTTTGTCTTGTTCCTGATCACAGGGTACAGTTTTCATCTCTCAATATTGAGTATAACATTAAACTGTGAGTTTTTCACACATGACCTTTATTATGTTGAGAAACTTTCAATGTATTCCTAGTTTGCTTAGTGTTTGTTATCATGAACAGGTGTGAATTTTGCCAATGATCTTTCTGCCTCTGTGGAAGCTATCTTTTCTCTTTGTTCTATTAACATGGTGTGTTACATCAATTAATTGTCACACATTGAAACTTTCTTACAATCTGGGAATTAATCCACTTGCTCATGGTGTATAACCATTTTAACATGTTACAGATTGGGTTTGCTAGTATTTTCTTTAAGATTTTTGCATAAATATTCATAAAAAATCTTATTCTGTGGCCTTTTCTTGTAGCATGTTTTTCTAGCTTTGGTATCAGGGTAATATTGACCTTGATGGAGCTGGGCATGGTGATGCACGGAATCTTGGTATTTGGGAGGCTGAGACAGGAGGATGGCAGGTTCGAGGACAGCCTCAGCAAATAGTGAGACTCTCATCAACCTAGCAAGACCCTGTTTCAAAATAAAAATAAAAAAGGTCTGGGAGTGTAGCTGGGAGGTAGAATGCCCCTGGGTTCAATCCCCAGTGACAGACAGACACACACACACACACACACACACACACACACACACACACAGATAATGTTGACCTCAATGTATAAGTTAAGGAGCATTTCTCCTCTTCAATTTTTTGGAGAGTTTGAGAAACATCAGTGTTCATTTATTTAATGTTTGGTAGTATTCACCAATGAGGCATCTGCTGGAGGGCTTTCCTTTTTGGGAGGTTGTTGATTCCTGATTCAATCTTAATAAATAAAGTTTTATTCTGAATGTCTATTTATCATGATTCAATTTTAGTAAGTTGTGTGTTTCTGGAAAGATTTTGATTTGATCTAGGTTGTACAATTTATTTGTTCATAGTCTTCTTTTACAATTTTTAAATATTTCTTTAGAATCTGTAATAACATCCCAACTTTCATTTCTGATTTAGTTATTCTAAATCTTCCCTTTTTTGTTCTAAGAATCCAACTCATTGTTTGTATATTTTCCAAGAAACTTTTCTTTCAATGATTTATCCTATTGTTTTTGTATCCTCTGTTTTAATTATCTTTACTGAAATTTTTTGCTATTTCCTCCTTGATTCTAGTGTAGGTTTAATCTGTCCTTCTTCTGCTGGTTCCGTAAGCGATGGGGGTACCTTGTTGGCTTGGCGTCTCTTTCAGTACCCAGGTTTTCAGCGGTAGCTCTCCTCCTCAGCACCCCACTGCCGGCCTCTGCTTCCCAAACCATGTGGTGTTGGTTGCAGTTGCTGCAAAGGAGTTCCTAATTTCCCTTGTGAATTTTCTTTGACTCATTGGTTGTCTGACTGTTAATTTCCACTCCTGTGTGTATTTATTTTTAGTTTTCCTTTAGTTACTTGGTTTTAGTTTCATTCTGTTGTGATTAGAGAAGATACTTTACATAATTTTAATATTTTTAAATTTATTAGGCTTGTTTTGTGACCTAAATTGTTTTGTGACCTGGATTATGTTCCATATGCTCTTGAGAAAAATGTGTATTCTTCTGTTATTAATTTCCTGTGGATATCACTTTAGGTCCAGTTACTGTAGAGTGTTAAGTCTTTTATTGTAATATAGATCTTCTGTCTAGACACTCTCTCCGTTCGAAGTTAGAGATTTTAAAGTTCCAACTAAGCCAGGTGTGGTGGCTCAAGCCTGTAATCTCAGGACTTGGAGGCTGAGACAGGAGGTCGCAGGTTCGAGGACAACCTCAGCAAGTAGTGAGACTCTCATCAACCTAGCAAGAGCCTGTTTCAAAATAAGAAAATAAAATGGGTCTGGGGGTGTAGCTCAGAGGTAGAATGCCCCTGGGTTCAATCCCTAATACCACAATAAGTAAATTAATTCAATAAATAAATAAAGTTCTACCTATTATTATGCAAATGTCTACCCCTTCAGTTCTGGAAGCATTTGCTTTATGTATTTTTAGTCTCTGAGTTTGGTGAACATATCTCCTTAGTTTACTGGCCTTCTTAGTATATAAATGTGCTTTTGATTTTTAACAGTTTTTTATTTGAAGTTTATTTTGTTCGATGTTAGTATAGCCACCCTGCCCTATTCTGATTCCTATTTGTATTAAAATATGTTTTCTTATCCTTTTACTTTCAACCTATTGTTTTCTTTAAAACTGAAATGAGCCACTCACAAACAGTAACTAGTTAAATTCTGTGTTTTTGTTTTGTTTTTGTCTTGAAAATTCATATTTTATAACTGAGAAATTCAGTCTATTCCATTTAAAAATTCTATTTGCTTTCAGAATGTTCTTTAGTTTTATATTATTATCATTATTATTATTATTATTATTATCATCACCATCATTACTATTCTCTCATTTGTTCCATTACTGCTTTCTCTTGTATTTAGTTGGTGTAATTTAGTGTTATTTTTTCCCTTCTTATTTCCTATTTTGGATATTTTTATAGATTCTCTCTGATAAGCATGGAGCTTACATAAAACAAATAAAGTTATAAGATTCCAATTTGAATCAATACTAACTTAACTTTATTATAAAAGCTTTACTATTAAACAACTCTGCCACTCTGTATAGAATTTATGTCAAAAAAATTGAGTCTTTAAACATTTATTTCCAATAGTATGGCTATATAATTATTTTCATACAATCATCCATTTTTATATATTTTTATATATTCATTCATAGAAAGTTTAAAATAAAAACACAGTTAGAATACTAGCCAATTTTCTGCCCATGTACTTCGCATTTCCAAGGGAATTTATGTTTGCATATGGTTTTAAATTATTGACCAGCATCCTTTCCTTTCAGTATGAAGAACTTCCTTTAGCATTTCTTGTGCATTACCTCCAGAAGCGAGGAGCTCTTCCTGCCTTGGTTTATGTACAGAAGTCTCAGTTTCTCATTTTGAAGGACATTTTGCCCGATACAGAATTCTCTGTAGACAGATTGTTTTTTCTCTTGTCAGTAGTTTGACTATAGAACCCCACGGCTTCTTGTCCTCCCAAGTGACTCACCAGACATGTGCTAACTAGCTGAAGCTGCCTTTTATAGGGAAGTCACTTCTTTCTATTACTTTCAAGATTCTCCTTTCCTTTGGCTTTTGAAGGCTTCACTATAATGCATTTCAGGGAGTTCATTTAGTATCTTAGGTTTGTAGAATCATGTGTTTTCCCACTTTGGGGAAATTCTCAGATGTTAGTTTTTCAAATAACCTTTCTATCCCTTTCCTTTTCTCTTCTTCTTCTGAGATTCCCAACTTGCTTTTGTCATCTGCTTGATGGTGTCCCCAAGTCCCTGGGGACCTGCCCATATTTCTTTAGTCTTACTGAATATGGGCAACAGCCACAATAAGTCAAACTGTCTATTTTCCTTTCTTCAATTTACTAATCCTTTCTTCAGCCTAAATCTGGCAAACCTTCCTGACTTTCAGTTTAGGTCGTGTACCTCTCTACTCAAGAATTTGTTTTTGGATTCTTTTTATAGCTTTACTTTGTGGGCCTCTGGCCTCTTTCAGGCGTAATCTCTGTCCATTTATTTAGTTTCTCTTTATTAGTCATATTTTCCAGTTTTTCTTTCTTTTTTTTGGTGTGTGTATTTTATAAATTCTGCTGAAAATTGGGCATTTAACTTGTGGTAGCTCTAGAAATCAGATTTTCCCCTTTATCATGGTTTTACTTTTGTGTATTTTCATTGTCTTTATCTCAAGCGTGTAGTAGACCTTTGGTATTGAGACTTTGCCAGTCTTGCTTTTTGTGATTAAAGCAAGCACTATTTCTTGCTGAGTATCTGAAGATTGTTCCTTTGCTCGTGTTCAGGTAATGTTTACACAGAGATTTCTTTGAGTGCTAGGAGTAAAAAAAAAAAAACAGCATAAAAATAAAGCATAAAACAATGAAGAAAAGAAAGAATGACAAATCTTCCCTTTCTTTGTAGAATGGCTCTATGCTGGGATGTTCCTTCACTCCCCCTTTAGCTGGGATTCATCTCCGCCCAGGGATCAGCAGAGGTGAGAGGTTAGGGTCTTCTTAGAAATTCTCTGAACAGGTGTGCCGGGGCCTGTCCTCATCTTCTGTATTACCTCATTGGTGTGGCTGCTTTTCAATATCCTAGTTTCCCAAAATCTTACCCCAGCTTCTTCTTTAGGCCTTTTTATAGTGAGATATAAAATGCCCCCTAAAGAGTTCATTTATTAATGTTTGGAGCTGATGTAATTGAGCCATGAGGGTTGTAATCCCAGCAGTGGATAAATGCATTGTCATGGATTTACCTGGGTGGTGACCCAGGCCAGTAGGGTGTGCTGGAGGGGGCCTCTGGGGGTGCAGCCTTGGGGATTATATTGGGTTCCTCGTCGCCCTGCTCTCTCTCTTGCTCCCGGCCTCCATGATGTGAGGAGCACAGCCCATGTGCTCTCCCTCTCTCCACCTCCTGCCTCCATGCCCTGATATCCGTGGTCCTGGCCTCGCATAGACTGAACCTGAAATCATAAGAAAATAACTCTTTTTTCCTTTAAGTTACATGGTCAATCTTTTAGATTATAACTATAAGAAGGCTAACCGGAACAGGCCTTAAATTCTTATTGTATGTCTCCACCTAAAATTACTTATCCCTGGTATCTATCGTCACTGAGTAACTTTTGTGGCCTGGTTTCAGTCTTTTAGGTCTCCCCCAGCCTCCTTAGAACAGACTTACTATGATTCACCATCCACTGTGCTTCCTCCTATTTAAGGGGAACAGCAGGAGCTAGCCGCTACTGCTGAAGGCAAAGCGTGGTGGCGCACGCTTGTAATCCCAGTACTTGGGAGGCTGAGGCAGGAGGATCCCAGGTTCATAGCCAGCCTCAGCTACTTAGTGAGACCCTCTGCAACTTAGTGAGATCCTGTTTCAAAATAAAGAATAAAAAAATAGGGCTGGAGGTTTAACTCAGAGGTAGAATGCCCCTGGGTTCAATCTCCCAGTTCCAAAAAAAAATGGCATGAAATTTTATGGGTGTTTTGAAAACTGTTTTTTTTCTTTTTCTTTTATTTTTTTTTTTTCCTGTGGAACTGGGGATTGAGCCCAGGGACACTCAACCACTGAGCTACACCCTTGTTCATTTTTATTTCATTTTGAGACAGGGTCTTCCGAAGATGCCCAGGCTGACCTTCAACTCACAATCCTCCTGCCTCAGCCTCATTGCAGCTGGGGTTACAGGTGTGCCCCCCTGCACCCACCCAAATGTAGCTGTTTTGTGATTGGGCGTTTGCTTGGTTCATGTAATGTTTTGACTATCGTTCAATCCTCCTAAAAAGTTAGTTCAGGGAATTTTGGGTTTGTTGATGTTGTTTAGTGTTTCTGCTTTAGACAGCTTATAGTTTTTGACATTTTACTGATATCACTCCCCTACTGAATTTATTTTTAAAACCATCACTTAAAAAGTCTTGTTTTGATTAATAGATAAAAACATGTCAAAAATGCTATTTTTTTCATTGTCAGTGGCAGTTTACATACTTAATAACCTTGCCAAGGAGGGAAGGAGGGATGTTTTTCACTTTGTAAGTATTTCACTTATTAAACTTGCTACTTTACAGGTTGGAGGTCCAAAGTTTGAATAAGTTTTACAGGATAAAAATGCTAGGTATTCTTATATTTTCTTAGATTTTTTAGAACTTCATGAATAAGAATAATATTTTTAGAAATGCATGAGTCCAATAATTAATAGCTGATTATAATGTAAGACACATTTTTTATCCTGTTAGTCTAGTATTTTTAAGCAATATATTCAGACTATGCTGTATGACTTTCAAGTTTTTTATTATTTTTATATCTGAGAGAATATTAAACTTTGCTACTGTCTCCCTGTTCTTGCTTACTCCCTTCTTCTGCTGAAAAAATATAAAAATGCATTTTGAAAAATGGAGGCAAATTTGCATGTTTATTGTTTTCTCCTCTCCACTCATTACAAATGCATGGATTGCTTTTAAGCTGGCAGCACTGGATTTTGCCCAGGCTGATGAATCACCTACCTTCCTGCCTTTCCAACTTTATCACTTTTTCTGAGAACCTCACGTGTTGAATTAGCAGATTCTAAAATTATAAGATTAGCTTTTCATTCACTCAGATATTGCTCATTTAATTATATACTAACTCTTCATACATTTCACTCCCCCTGCAGGTTGGGCCAACAAAGGTGATGCTTTAGAGCACTAATGAGTATAAAATTATTTGCAATTTCAAAATTTGCTTGGATCAGACTACTTTTGGAAAGCGGGAAACAACACATCAAAATGCTTTCATCAAGTCTGCGCTGGTCACACACACGCACACCAGTGGCTTCAGAGAACAGACAAGATGGCGGGACGGAAGCTGGGGATTTTGAGCTCATGCCTTATCAGAAATTAATGTTCTCAAGGCATGTTTCTTCCGGTTATCTTAATCATAATAAGCATTTCACTTTCTAACGTGTTTTTCTTTGTCTCGTGTGTCTATTACTTAACCTCTCCTTCAGTAGCTGGCCTTTCTCCAACACTAGCACCAAATATACAAAAACTAAACCTTAAACGACTTCATATTAGTCTTTGTATTGATCTTTAATTAATAAAATATTAATCTTTTTAAAATATTAATGTTTTAGTGCTGACTTGGTTGACTTGATTTTATTCTAAATGATATCATCTTTGATTTTTTATACTTTTATTGGTGCGGTATAGTCTCACATCATAATGTAGTTCATAGTGACAGTGACGCACGTGCACAGTGCTCGGTGGGTTCTTTTTGTTTGTGTGTCTGGTACTAGGGTTTGAACCCAGAGGAGTTCTGACCATTCTAACTCTGAGCTATATCCCAGCCCTTTTTTTTTTTTTTTGTTTTTGAAACAGGGTATCACTAAATTGCTGAGGGTCTCACTAAGTTGCTGAGACTGTCCTCAAACCTGTCTCAGTTTCCCAAGTACTGGGATTACAGGTATGTGCTACCTGCCTGGCTTTAATATTAATTTTGAATTTAAGTTTAGATGAATTTGAATTGATGGGCAACTGAGGTTTATGATAGAATCTATTCATAACATTCTATTAATAATGACATCTACATTTTTAAGTCTTCTGCATTTTACAAATTTTGATATTCATCATATCATTTTAATCTTTATTTTTGTAGTACTGGGGATTGAACCCAGGGTAGGAGGGTTGTACCTCTGAGCTATATCTCCAGCCCTGTTTTATTCTAAGTTTCTGAGTCTAGTGATCCTCCTGTCTCAGTCTCCCATGTACAGGAGTTACAGGTGTGTGTCACAGAGCCTGGCTTCATTTTCCTTTTTACAATACCTCTGTTCAGTAGATGCTACTGATATCTTAAATTATCATTCTTATTTATGATTAAATTAACTGAATTTCAGCATTTAACCAAGGTTTAGTAGATAATACATTACAGATCCATGCCTCAAATCATACATCCTAACTCTAAATCCAGATTGTTTATTTTTTCAAAACAGCACAGGTGCCTGAGAGAAGATGGTGTATGTACAATCTGATATGGAAAGTTTGTCCACAAAATATGGGAAGTGACTGTAGCTTCTATAACCAGTGATTTCTACTTAAAAACACTATTCCACATCCCTGCCATCATTTGGTGAGTATAGAATAACAGGGAATTTTGCCCTCAGTAAAAATGCAAGAGAAAAGCATGGTGGATAAGATAAAGAAAAAATGAGCTCTAATATTTTGATTGAAATCTAGAGCCTTCCATATCCAGGAGGGTCATCATCTCTGAGGAGACATGAGAATGGACTTGGGTTGGGTAAAGTCGTGGTGCCTAGGTGAAAGGGCCAGCAAATTCTGTGACCTACTATGGAAAATACCAAATTTCTTCTGACAGCATTTTCTCTATAAATGAGCAAACTACTGCACTACAAAGGAAAAACAGTATTTAAAAAGCCCAAGTAAAATATTGAGCATATGAGTCCATGGTATTTGATGAAATATTTATATGCAGAATAGTTTTTCTGTTTGACCCTTACTTAGACACTGCAGAGCCCACTACATGCAGTGCTCTTACCCACTTCTTATAACCTAGAACTTGCTGGTGCACGTCAAAATAGCAACACTGTGTGCTGGGGAGATCCCTCCATCACCACCTCAAAATGAAGCCAAGCCAGGCGTGTTGGCGCACGCTTGTAATCCCAGTACTACTTGGGAGGCGGAGACCGGAGGATCCGGGTTCACGGTCAGCCTCAGCTACTTAGTGAGGCCCTCTGCAACTTCGTGAGACCCGGTTTCGAAATAAAGAATAAAAAATAGGGCCGGGGGTGTAACTCGGAGGTAAAATGCCCCTGGGTTCAATCCCCGGTACCGCAAAACCAAAAAAAAAAATGAAGCCAAGCACAGGGCTTCTGGTTATTGTGTTCCTCAGCCCTTCACTTAGAATGTTTCCTTATTGAACAAAAGACAGAAAAGAGTTATTTTTTAACAGAAGCAGGTACATATTTACCTTAGGAACCTAATGGAATAATACTGGCAGTATGCATATCTGAGACAGCCTGATTTCCTCAGGTACAATTCTTCACTTGTTTATTTACTGTAAAAGTATATTTTTTATTCTGATTTCCAATTCCTAAAACTTGCGAACTCTTCACAGTTATATCTGGCACCTCCCAATTTAGATTCTGCAATGTGTTAAGAATATTTATTTATTCTGGATTAAGTAAAAAGCTTGATAAATCATGTTAAAACTCCCTCAATCCATCTCTACAATGTCACATAACCTCATTAAACCTGCTTAGCGAGATCCACCGTTGATATTCTTTCTACCTTAAACAAAGATTGACTATTACCACAAAATATCATCCCGAAAGGGTAAAAATGTTAAGAAATATATGTATATTTAATTATTTTTCCTTAAGATTTTTATCTAATTCGACCCTTCAAAATAATTGTGGAGGAACTAGGAAAAGCATTTCAATTCCATTTGACACATAAAACAAACTGAGGCTAAAAATGTATATTTGTCAGTGTTTTCCAGAGAAACCAAACCAATAGAATACCAAGTGCTGTGTGCATGGATCTTCCTGTCACTCTGAACTACATTGTGATGTGAGACTACAGTGCACCAATAAAAGTACATGAAAAAGGAATTGCAAATAAAAAAAAATGCACTTTAATAAACTTATATTGAAAATGTACTTTAATATAGTAAAAGTTGAGGCTATGATTTATGTTATTGTATATAAAGTATAACTCAAAAGAATAACATATATACACATACATATATATATATATATTCTATTATATAGAGTATAATATAGAGTATAATAGAATATATATATATATATTTGTGCAAATACACATATACACATTATATGTTACATCTGTATATATATATGTGTGTGTATAAATAAAATAAGATATGCATATATTATTATAAGGGGGTGTGTTTGGTTGGCCCACAGGATCAGAGGCTGAAGAGTGCACAGCGGCTGTGTGCAGGCTGGAGAGCTGAGGAAAACAACTGCTCATTCAAAGAAACTAACCCGAAGTTTCTGAACAATATGAGCCAGTGTAAGGGGAAGGGCCTGAAATGCCACTGGAGAGTCGGTCGCTGGTGTCATTCTGTGGTCAAAGGCTAAACCATCCGGCGTCTAATGTTCCTGGGTGGTGGCCACAGTCTTCAAGGAGAGAGTTGTGTGCGAGCACGTGCAGGCTTTTCCCTTGAAGCTGTCTGCTTCATCGGAGCTCAGCCCAACCCTGCAGCCGCCCACACGCAGGGCAGGTCAGTCTTCTGACCCTCACACCAGTCATCGTCTCTGGAAGCACCCCACGGGCACATCCACAAGTGTGGGTCACCGCTGCTCTAGCCGCCCCTGAGTTCACTTCAGCAGACAGCAGGGACACACACAATCACAGATTCCTCACAAAGCTGGTCACATACATCTCCACCTCCAACTCAATACCTGACAACCAGAATGTGTACGCGTGTGTACGTGTGTATGTGCAGAATGTACATACATATGTACACATTCTGTTGGAGTGCTTGGCAAGGATGGAGGAGGAGAAAAAGTGCCGCGTATCAAGTTGTGAAAAGGAAAAAGAGATTATGAAAATGAGTTGAAATAGTCACACATTACTGAATGCAAAACGTCAGAGTCAGTCTAGGAAAGAGATATCAGGTTCTTAAAAGGTTTGACATACATTTAGTGTGTGACCCGACAGGCTCAGTTTGGAGTATTTATTTACTCAAGAAATTGACAACATAGGTTCTTCCAAAATCCTGGAATGCTCCCAGCACTTTTATTTATAATCACCCCATTGAATAATAATCAGAAGTGTGTGTGTGTGTGTGTGTGTGTGTGTGTGTGTGTGTGTATGTGTGTGTGGTGTTGGAGATTGAACTCAGGGTCATTATACCTCTGAGCTACAGCCCTTGCCCTATTTTATTTTTTTATTTTTAAACAGGGTCTTGCTAGGTTGCTGAGAGTTTCACTAAGTTACTGAGGCTTGCTTGGAACCTGCAATCCTCCTATCTCAGCCTCCCAAGTACTGGGATTACAGGCATGCACCACCACACCTGGCTCATAAATGGACTCTTAATGATTGAAGACATAAACAGTGAGCATCCATGCAACGGAATGCTGCTAAGGACTCCCAAGAAACTGACTGAGATCTGCTGCAATTACTGGAATTGCAAAAACAGCCTTCTCAGTGAAAGAAGTCAGTGTAGAAACGTTATACACTGTATGTTTTCATTGGTATTAAATTCACAAAAGGACAGTACTAGGGTGATGGGAAAAAATAGGAGTTTTGGGGAGTTATGAGTAGGAGAAACAGGACCAGTGTTGGGGGACATTATGAGGGCATACTTGGTGCTGATGGAACTGTTTTGGGGACCACAGGAATCCATAGGGGTGTTGAAATTTATGAAAAGTATATCAGAGCCGGGCGTGGTGGCGCACGCTTGTAATCCCAGTACTTTGGGAGGCGGAGACCGGAGGATCCAGGTTCGCAGCCAGCCTCAGCTCTCTCTCTCTCTCTCTCCCTGTCTCTCTCTCTCTCTACCTAGTGAGACCCCCCGCAACTTCATGAGACCCGGTTTCAAAAATAAAGTATAAAAAATAGTGCTGGGGTGTAGCACAGAGGTAGAACGCCCCTGGGTTCAATCCCTGGTACCGCAAAAAAAAAAAAAAAGTATATCAGAAATGTTAGTTTTATCATATGATAATTTTAATACTAAAACACAAACATAAACATTTTAAAATAAAAGCTACATATAGGGAAGATAAGTTGAGAGATATTTAAAGGATTCTCTAATATCCTTTGCCAGAGTAAATAGCATTAATAGTATGAATAATCAAATAGTTGAAGGGTTTTTTGTCAAATTTGGAAACCAAAAAAAAATAAAATTAATAATTGAACATAATAGACAAATAGTTTTCAAGCCAGTCAACAGTTTCTCTGTTAACTTATGTGACCACAGATGTGTATTTTCTGCTTAAGTGAGTATCAAAGTAGATGTTATATAGTAAAAGCAATCCACATTTGGAGGGAATATTTCCTTTATCTTTTGAAAAGTAAGAGTCTACCAGTTGTAAGATAATTTTATATTACCATTGTTACTGGAGGAAAACCTAGAAATAATATTCTTAAAGAAGACTCAAATTAATGGTAAAAAAAACTCTGAACTGATCAAAGAATGAGCTTCTTACCTCAATTTAGGACTCTAAAATTCACTGCAGGTATCCATGAATATTGAAGATGGACTTTTTAATTCCTTTGGGAATTCAGTTCACAGTTCTACATTATTTCTGATTAACATGCTAATGAAGAGGGATCCAATTCAACAGTAATAGCCAACATTTAGAAAGCAAGATGACAACCTGCAGATAAACTCGGATTTCATTCAAACAGCTTCCTTTTATCTGATAGCTTTGGGTCAACAAATTCAGACAGAAGCGGCTTCATTTGTGGCTTTTCAATTACAGTTTTTAAAGAGAGACAACCATGCTGGAGATCTGCATAATAGTATAGGGGATTCAAGAGGATAGCTGTTTATTGAACAGTTTTACTAACAAATGATAGGCACTCCTCCACACCTGGAAAGAAAACCTTTGTGGATTCATTCATTTATTGAATAATTTATTATATATATTATTGGTGTGTTATAGTCTCACATCATAATGTAGTTCATAGGCAGAGTGACATACATGCACACAGCACTTGGTGAGGGTTCCCCAGCTACCTCCGGACTCTCCCACTTCCCCATATATGATATTGAGATTGACATTGATATTCTCACATATGTACATAATGTTGATGGAAGTGTTTCGCCCTCCCCTAGACTCCCTCCCTTGCTGCACGGGCTTTCTCCTTCATTATCTAAAATCCCTCTTGTACCCTCTCACTACCTTTGTGGATTTAATAGCATTATTGAGATATAATTTATATGCCACAATTTACCTTTTTCAAGTATAAATCTAATGGATTTTTGTCTATTTACTAACATATGCATCTAATTTTAGAACATTTCTATTCCTACAAGAAGTAATATCACACTATTTGCAGTGATTCTCTATCCCCGGACCAAATCTAATCGCTGGGTAATCACTAGTTTCTATCTATCTCTCTAGATGTGCTTATCCTGGGGATTTCATGGAAATGGAATCATAAATTGTGTGGTCTATTATGACTGTCTCTTTGCGTTATTATGCTTTTGAGTTATCTGTCCCATACCTCATCCTATTTATGGCATGGTGTGGTTAAATAAGTGGATAAATAGAAAATAATAAGTGTTGACAAGATGTGAATTTGTATTCCTTATAATTTTCTGGTGGATTTTATTTATCCATTTATTGTTTGATCAATATTTATGAACTCATTATTTGATCAATATTAGGGGTATTTCTACTTTGTGTCTATTTTAATAATGCTGATATAAAAATTTGTGTATAAAAGCCAGTCATAGTAGCACAGGCCTGTAATTCCAGTACTCAGGAGGCTGAGACAGGAGGAGTGCAGGTTTGAGGACAGCCTCAGCAACTTAGCGAGGCCCTCAGCAACCTAGTGAGACCCTGTTTCCAAATAAAAATAAAAATAGGGCTGGTGGTAGCTCAGAGGTAGAATGCCCTCGGGTTCAATCCCCAGTCTTTTTCTTGGTAGAAAATTTATTAGATTTAAATTCATTAGAAAAAAACTATTACTTTCATTGCTATTGATAAAATATATACAGAAGCTGACAAAATGTATATATATATATAGAATAAGAAGTATCAAAGTCAAAAACTTGTGATTTCAGAGATTTACTACATGGAACTTTGCCCCACCCTTACCCTTTCAGTCAAAGGCATGCATTGGAGTTAGATAGGAAGCAACAATTTAAAAAAGTCATTATTGTTAGGATTTGGGGTGTCCCCTATAGGCTCAAGTGTGGAAGGCTTGATCCCCAGCAGGTGGAGCTATTGGGGGGTGGTGAACATTGTGATAGTTGGTCTGGTTTGTCAACTTAACCCACCTAAGATCATGTGACTTTGGTTGTGTAACAGCAGATTGAACTGGAAGTCCTGCCCTAAATGTGGGCAGCAGGGTTCTGATAGGTGCAGGACTTAGATAAAAGAAGGAGAAAGCCATGTAGAGGGAGCCGCGACTTTTCCTGAAGAAAACGCATCTGCTCTCGTCCGAGATCGTCGGTTTCTAACTTTGCCGTTTCCTTGAAGAGCTTCTTGATCTTCTGCTCTCGTCTGGGATCGTCGGCCTCCAGCCTTCGAGCTGAAACCTCACCATCGTTTCTCCGAAGAGCTTCCTTATCTTCACATCTTGGACTGGACTGAATTGGTGGTTGCTTCAGTACTAAGGCTCCAGCTCTTAGACCGCCCGACCAGCTACTGATTCCTCTGACTCTTCACATGCAGTCGAAACTCAGGACTACATTGTGAACTGATCTTATAAATCCCTTTTTCATATACTCATTCTGTGAATTCTGTTAATATAGTGAACCCTGACCAATACATGGAGGTAGGGTCTACTTGGAAAAGATGGTTCACTGGGGCATGCTCACTTGTGTGTGTGTGCTCGCTCTCTCTGTTTCTGAGCCACCATGATATGAGCAGCTCAACTCTGCCACACCTTCCCGCCATGATGTTCTCCCTCAAATGTGGCCACGTGACTATGAACTTGTGATAGTTGGTCTGGTTTGTCAACTTGACTCACCCCAGATCATGTGACTTTGGTTGTGTAACAGAGGATTGCACCGGAAGTCCTGCCCTAAATGTGGGTAGCAAAGTTCTGATAGGTGCAGGATTTAGATAAAAAGAAGGAGAAAGCCGCGTAGAGAAAGCCGCGACTCTTCCTGAGGAGAACGCTTCTGCCCTCGTTTGAGATCGACAGTCTCCAACTTCGCCGTTTCCCTGGAGAATGTCTTGATCTTCTGCTCTCGTTTGGGATTCCCGGCCTTCAGCCTTCGAGCTGAAACCTCACCATCGTTTCTCCGAAGAGCTTCCTTATCTTCACATCTTGGACTGGACTGAATTGGTGGTTGCTTCAATCCTGGGGCTCCGGCTCTTAGACCGCCAGACCAGCTACTGATTCCTCTGATTCTTCACGTGCAGTTGAAATTCAGGACTACATTGTGAACTGATCTAATAAATCCTTTTTTCCCCTTTTCCTTTCTTCATTCCGTAAATTCTGTTGATCTAGTAAACCATGACCGATACAGAACTGAAACCTCTGAAACCATGCACCCAAATCAAACTTTCCTCCTTTTAGTTTGCTCGGGAATCCTGTCGCAGCCACAGAAAGCTGACACACGAGTTCTCCACAGAAGTCATTTGACAGAATTTAGCAAAGTCGATTTTTGCAAAGAAAAAAATAACAGCCATGAAGGAAAGGAACATATTCAGCTGAATGTTTTCTTTCACAAGCAATTATAATCTTTAAAACCAATTTTAAAGCTATAGAGAAATTCAAAAGTGAGAGGCCGCCGCAGGGAACTGGTGATGTTTGAACCTGATAGGTATGTAGAAAGAAAGCAAGAAGATGAGAGCAAGAAATCAGGTATACTTGACACATTGAAGCAAAATCATTAGCTATGGCAGCCATATAAATATATAAATACGCATTGTGATTTGATGGTATAGAATTTATTATCAGGGTAAGTCATGTTGATCTGCATCATGAAACTTTACTATAGCAAGAAATAGATTACATTTTGGAGGTTTTTAAAAGAATATTATTCATTTTGGTTATTTATTTCACATACATAAAGAAGTTGTGTGAGTATCTGCAAGATAAACATAAATTTAATGATGAAGCAAAGTGGGGAAAAAAGTAAACCTCGTGTGTGTGTGTGTGTGTGTGTATGTGTGTGTGTATGTGGTTTTCATTTAGGTATACATTGAGAGCAAGAGAAGAAAGACAAAGAGAGAAAGAAAAAAGAAAAAAATGGTAAGAAAAAATCATCTCCAACTTCACACTAGAGAAAAATTAAGTTAGGTCTTTTTGGGGTTTGTTGTTGAATTCAAATTTCCTGACAAAACCAAACGAAACTAAACTCGAATTCACCTGCCTTCTTAGAGTTCTCCTGGCATTGAGCGTTTTATAGATTTGGACTTTGTGTGCTACTCTTCTTCCTCTGTCTCATGTTAGACTTCTGGTCCAAAGTTTTAATCCCAACAACTGTCCCTGTTCACCTTTCTTCTGTATGAATTGCACATTGGTTTTTTGATGGAATGACAGCAAGGCTTTTCTGCTGTGTGTATTTTGGTCCACCCTCTGAGCTGGCAAGCTCTTGTGTGGGTCTCTTATTTACTGCCTTTTGGAGTCTAACGGGCTTCCCGAAATGGCGATACCCCAGTCACCCTCTATCCTCACAGTTCAATCACTGGCAAAACTAGATGGTAGAGGTATCATTTGGTGCAAATCGATTTCATTTTAGCATGAGACTGACATATTGTGGGAACAATAAGGACTTTCTAATCAGGAAGAACTGGATTTGAATCCTGGTTAGGTATGTGCCTGTGGCAAAAGTTGCATAAGCCTCACTTTCTTGATCTGTAAAATGGGGATATTAGTATTAACTCAACAGGCTGTTTAAGAAGATTAAAAGAGATGATGTATTAAAAGTGCCCAGCATGTAGCTGCCACTCAGTACTTGGGATTTTACATCTTATAAATGAAGGAACAAAGTTCAGAGAGGTAAGTAACTTGGTTAAGTTTACACAGTGTATTATTGCTAAGTCAGGTACTTAATTTCTAATGTCCTTTATATAAGTATATCTCACTGTTCAATTCATATAACCCTGTAGACTTTTGTCAAGGGAAAGCCAAGCTGTTTTGTTCTACAAACTCAAGTGTACACATAGTGTGGAAAAGCAACCCTCATTTTAAGATTGTCAGTTACATACCATTTTTATATAAAATTTAATTAACATTTATGTACCAGAATCTATGGCCAGGCTTACGCTTCAGTGTCCTGGGGTGGCCATGTGGTCCAAAGCATGACAATTCTAAGAGTGAAAGATGGTGAGACAAGTAGTTGATCAGCAGAATGGCAAGACAAGAGCAAAGTTGAGCTGCCCCAAGCAAACCAGGACATACAACTACACGTATGTGTGTGTGTGTGTGTGTGTGTGTGTGTGTGTGTGTTAGTTGTGGAGGATTGAATCCAGGGACATTCTATCTCTGAGCTATGCCCCCAGTGCTATTATTTTTAATATTTTGAAACAGGGTCTTGTTAAGTTACAGAGGCTGGCCTTGAACCTGTAATCCTCCTTTCTCAGCCACCCAAGTACTGGGATGACAAGTGTGCGCCACCATGCCTGGTTTATAACTACCCTACTTACAGAGAATACCAAATACAGTTGCAAGATTTGCAAAGATAAATTGCCACAGCTCTAAGGAAGTCTAATAATATCTAACTTGAAATGAAAGTGTGAGAAGAAGAGGCAATGTGAATGAGTCAGTAACTCATCACTAGAAGCATCATTCTGAGATTTGGTTGAAATATTTGGACACATGGATAACTATCATAGAACAATGTTTGCATCAACTGCTCAGCAGCATATGGGAAGTTCTCTCTGCAGTCTGCACAAAGGAGTCCTGCAACATTGTCCCACATGTATAGGTGAGAGAATGTTCCTTTCCAAATTGTGCCACCTTTTTCTTGTTATAATTACCCTGCAAAGGGTGACTGTACGTCCTGATTTCTTTGTGACAGTTTAACTTTGCTCCTGTCCTGCCATTGTATCTGATTTCTTTTTTTTTTTTTTTGTGGTACTGGGGATTGAACCCAGGGGCATTCTACCTTCAAGCTACTTCCCCAGTCCTATTTTTTAATTCTTTATTTTGAAACAGGGTCTCACTAAGTTGGGGAGGCCTCACTAAGTAGCTGAGGCTAGCTGTAAACCTGTGATCCTCCTGTCTCAGCCTCCCAAGTACTGGGATTACAAGTGTGCACCACCACACTGAACTGTGTCTGATTTCTGACATTAACATCTGGTGGCATGCATTTGTACGTTGGGGAAATCCTCCTGAATTTAATATATTAGTAGAAAAATTATCTTAGTGCAAAAATGCATGCACGCAACCTGTATTCTACAAATACATATATATTTTGGTACTGGGGATTGAAATTAGGGGTAGTCTACCCCTGAGCTAAACACCAGTCCTCTTTACTTTTTATTTGAAACAGGGTCTCCTGAAGTTGCTGAGAGTCTCACTAATTTGCTCAGGCTGGCCTTGAATCTGCATTCCTCAGCCTTCTGGGATTATAGGCATGGGTCACCAAGTCCAACTTACAAATACAAATATTAATCATTATTTGGGTAAAGGAGAAATGTAAAAGAATCAAATAATTTAAAAAATTGAAAAGGAGAAGTTATGAGACGTATTTACGTAGGTTATTTTACATAATCTTCACAACACTTTATAGCCTCTGTTTTATAACACCATTTACATATATTAAAATTAATACTATAATATATAGAACACTAAAATGTTAATAGAATAATATGTATTTTAAGTATAAATCTCTGTATGATACAGAATGTATTTCTAAGGGAGTCGCTATACCTCTCCCCCCAAAAAGAAAGAAAGACAAAACATGGTCCTACTCTGCTATTCCCAGCCTCCAGTCCCCTTCAGTGTGGAATTATTTTTCAACATCTTGTGTTCTTATGGTTTAGGCAAAGATCTATATTCTTTATTTGTTAAGTGCCTAAGAACATTTGTTTATATAAAGGGAGTTTTAAAGTATTAGATATTAAATGTTTCCTTGGTTTAGAGAAGCATGGATCTTCTAGAATAAGTAGATATGCCACCAGCAAAAAACATATTGAATAATAAAATGTTCACAGTACCCAGTGTTTTCGTAAGTCTAAATTTATTTATAGACTTTGATTTTCTAATCATTGTCAGTGTACCTCTGTTTTATGGTGTGCAAGGGCACCCAGAGGGAGAATTCATTTTAATCAAATTTGCCATCTCAGAAATAATCATACAAACAAATCAGCCAGCTCCTTCCACAGCAGAGGCTGGGCAGACTGATGATTATGTTTCTGAGCCCTTTTACCTTGGAGCTGAGCCTCAGTGATTCAAATGCTGCTTCATTCTTACCCACTGCCTTTCTTCAATGGCTGAATAATTCTTGAGAATCTAGCAATTTGGGGGAAAAGCCTGAATACTTTTAAAAATTATTTTACATTATTGATTAAACTAGCAATTTGTCAAAAAAAGAGAACTGGGTTTTATAATAAGATTACAGGGAAGAACAAATAATATCAATGCAAATAAGAATAAAACATGAGAGCAATAAGGAGAAGAAACACAGACATGTATATTTTCCTCGTCACGTGCATACAATTGGTCTTATCAGATTGCAACATAGACCCAGTGGGTTATCCTGGTCTGCAGTAAGTGGGCAAGTTGACGAGGAGCCTGTGATTAAATCCCTTACCATCTTCTCCACTCCAACCTCATTTCCAATAGACTGTTCCAGGTGCCTGTGTCATAGACATGTTTGTAATTCCCCAAATTCACCACTCTTATTTTTTCCCTCCATGTGTATGTGGAATCTGTTTTCTCATCTTTCATCTGGTCCTATGTATTGGTCAGGGTTCACTAGACTAACAGAATTCACAGAATGAGTATATGGAAAAAGGGGTTTATCAGGTCAGCTTACAATGTAGTCCCAAGTTCCGACTGCACGTGGAGAGTCAGAGGAACCAGTAGCCGGTCGAGCGGTCTAAGAGCTCGTTGGAGAAACGATGGTGAAGTTTCAGTTCGAAAGGCTGAAGGCCGATGATCTCAGATGAGAGCAGAAGATCAAGAAGCTCTTCAAACGGCGAAGTTGGAGGCCGACGATCTCAGACGAGAGCAGATGCGTTTTCTTCGGAAAGAGTCGCGCATCCCTCTACGCGGCTTCTCCTCTTTTATCTAAGTCCTGCACCTATCAGAACTCTGCTGCCTACATTTAGGGCAGGACTTTCTGTTTAATCTGATATTACACACCCAAAGTCACATGATCTTGGGTGTGTCATGATCCGGTCAAGTTGACAAATTAGGTTAACTATCACATCCTACAACTTGACAACACTTATTAATAAATGGCAAGTGTTCCAGTGGAAGATACACAGTGAACTCCTATTCAGCCGTAAGACGATGGAATGCTGCCATTTGCAACAATATGGATGATACTGTGGGATATTGGTCATTGATGAATGAGAAAGAGAAATACTACATGATCTCACTCACGTGTGGAATCTAACAAAGTTGGACTCATGGAAGCACAGAGCAGAATGATGGTTACCAGAGGCGGGAGAGTTTTGAGGAGAAAAGAATGGGGATAGGTTGACCAATGGGGACTGAGTTATAGCTGAATAGGGAAAACAAGTTCTGATGTTCTTTTACCGAAAGGGGTGACAATAGATAATAATGATGTAATATATATATATATATATATATATATATATACATATATATATTTGTAATATATATTGATAATAATGATGGATATATATAAATATATATAAATAAATATAACTATATATATATATATATATATTTATTTGGCACTGAGAATTGACCTAGGATTATTCTACCTCCAAGTACTTCCCCAGCCTTTTTAATATTTTATTTTATTTTTAAATAGGGTTTCATTAAGTTGCTGAGGGTCTCACTAAGTTGCTGAAGCTGGCCTCAAACCTGTGATCCTTCTGTCTCAGCCTCCCAAGTATTGAGATTACAAGCATGCACCATCATGCCTGGCTTGTATTGCATATTCCACAAAAGCTAGAAGAAATATTTTTGAATGTTTCACTGTAAAGACATAGTAAATGTTAAAGGAAATGGATATGCTAACTCTGATATGAACATTGTACAATATATAAAAAGGAAACCTTATCCTGAACTCACGCCATTCCCCCAAATTAATTATAGAGTATGTATAATTATAGTATAATTAGTTATAGAGAGTATATATATGTACTAGGGATTGAACCTAGGGGCATTAGACCTCTGAGCTACACCCCCAGCCCTTTTTTATTATTATTTTGAAACAGGTCTCACTAAATTGCTGAGGCTGGCCTGGAACCCGTGAGCCTCCAGCCTCAGCCTCCCAAGTACTGGGATCATAGGTATGCACCACCATGCCTGGCTTAGAGGGAGATTTTAGATCAACTTGCAAAGGCAAAAAAAAAATTAAATATTATCTAAAAGGTATGGATCATAATGAGAAAATGAGATATTATTTTTGCATCAAACTTAAGAATGTTTGTCTATCCCAAAGCATTATTTAGTGAAATTTAATATAGAATACACAGAGACTGAAAATATGCTTATTCAAAATATATAAGGAATGTTTACACATCAAGAAGAAAAAGACAATCTAGTATAAAATTACCAATACACTTAAAAACATACTTTATAAACGTGGATCTTTAATTGGTCAAGCAGTATATGAAAAAGCACTTAATGAGGAGCATGGGTGACTTTCATAGGAACAGGGAGGTATTATAGGTTTTATGGTTCTAGATACACGTGTGTAAAATGTGGAAAAAATCTCATGGTAATCCACTTATTGCTTCTATTGTCTCATAAAAATAATGATCACAGTCAATGACTAAGAATGAAGAGAGTGGGGCGCAGATGGAGAGGTTGGAGGTCAGAGGGTAAAGAAGGCATACGATGTTACTTACGAAAGTGAAGTGTTCAGTGGACTAGGACAGTACAGTCAGAATTAAGAGAAAATTGTGTTCATCATTTCTCCTTACTGTAACAGATATCTGAGATGACGCTTGAAGAGGAAAGGTTTTGGTGGCTTACAGTTTCAGAGGTTTCCATCCATGACCGACTGATCTTGTTGCTTTGGGTCTGTGGCAGTCTGTTGTGGTGGCAGTGTGTGGCAGAGCCACCCATTCACCTCAGGACCCGGAACAAAAGAGAGAGGAAGCTGAGGGACCTGAGTGTCACTAAAAAGGGCTTGCCCCAATGACGGAAGACCTCCCAGGAGGACCCACCTCTTCTAGGTTTCCATTACCTCCGAAGAGTGCTAAACTGGGTACCAAGACTGCAAAACATGAACGTTTGGGGGGCATTTAAGATTCAAGCTGCACAGGTTCCAATTACTACAACAGTATATAAAAACACATTTCAAGACTCAGTGATTTCTCCATTATCTAAAGTCCCTCTTGTATCCAGTGGAGTCAGGAAGGTGGTCTAGGGCAGGTTGGAGGGAGAGGGAGAATTATTGAAGGAAACACTTCCATTGACATTGTGTACATACGTGAGAATACCAATGCCAATCTCTATATCCTGTATGGAGAAGGGGGAGTGGGGAGAGAGCTGGGGGAAAACTAACCAAGTGCTGTGTGCATGTATGTCTCTATCACTCTGAACTACATTATGATGTGAAACTACCAATAAATGTATAAAAAAAAACTTCAGTGGCTTAAATCTATGACTACCATTGTGTCTTAATAAATTTGCACTAGGCTCAGCAGGATGTTTTTCCTCCATCCTGTTTGGATTCATCCTGTATTCCTAGGACATCCACGAGAGCCTCTGCTGTCTGGCTGGGACAGCTGGGGTAGTGAGGATTCAGCTTGGCCTCTCTCTCTTTTGTGTCCTTTTATTTTCCAGGGCTTTTCTTTCCCTGTCATCTCTCATCAGCAAGGAGACTATCCTGTACTTCTTTAAATGGATAATCAGAGCATAAGAGAGTCAATGCAAGCTAGGCATGGTGTGCATACCTGTAATCCCAGTACTGGGGAGGCTGAGACAGGAGGATGCCAGGTTTGGGGAAAGCCTCAGCAATGTAGGGAGGTCCTGTTTCAAAATAAAAATTAAAAAGGGCTGAGATGTAGCTCAGAGGTAAAATGCCCCTGGGTTCAATACCCCAAACCCCCTACACACACAATAAATAAATACATAAATAAATAAATAATTGAATTAATTAATTAATTAAATACAGTCAATGCTGAAGGTGAAATGCATCTTAAAGTCTGAAGTGAGAAATTTCACAATAAAGCTCTTACATTATACTGGTCAGAAAAAGTCATAATAACCAGGCACAGTGGCACAAGCTTGTAATACCAGTACTTGGAAGACTGAGACAGGAGGATAATGCGTTCCAGACTAGCACATGGTAACTTAGCAAGGCCCTGTTTCAGAATAAAAATGAAAAAGGACTGGGAGTCTAGCTCAGAGGTAAAATGCCCCTGAGAATACCTGGGTTCAGTACTCCATGCCTCAAAATAATAATATAATAATCATATAATAAGTCAATCGGAATTCAGCATGGCAGTTTTGTAACACTCTGTTCCAATCAGCATTCTTGCAGCTACAATCTGAAAGGTTGACCATATAACTTAGAGGAAAGGAGATTTAATTTCTTACAGTTTCAGGTTCAGTCCCTGTGAGGCGAGGGACCACAGACCTCAGGGCGTGGTGGCAGGAAGCAGAGTGAGGGAGAACAATTCACTGTGCTCACATCATGGAGGCCGGAAGCAAGAGAGAGAGAGAGAGAGCAGGGAGAGGAGGAACCATATATATATAATCCCCAAGGCCACACCCCCAGGGATCCACCCCTCCAGCCATACTCTACTGGCCTATTGTAACCCTTATGACTATACTGTATCAACCCTGAATTAATAAATGAGCACTTTAGGGAATATTTTATATCTAGTTATAATATTCCACCCCTGGCCCTTAAAGAACTTATGCTCAGCTCAGAATACAAAATGCATTTACTCCTCTCCAAGAGTTCCTTAAGTTATAACAGTTTCAGCATCACTGAGAAGTCCCAAAATCCAAAGTCTCTTCTGAGACTCAAGGTAAACTCTTGTGAGCCCCTGTAAAAGAAAATGAGGATCAGAATAAAAATCAAGTTACATGCATCCAACATACAATGGCAAAGAGTAAACATTTGCATTCCCAAAGGGAGGAAAAGACTGCAGAAAGAAGGGATGGGGCCAAAATAGTAAGGAAATCTGGCAGGGCAAGCATTTGATCTTGCAGCTCCACTTCTGGCATCCAAGGCACATGGCGGTGAGATGTGATCTCCAAGGGGCCTTGGCAGCCCTGCCCCTGCAGCTGGGCTGATTGCAATGGGCAGCTTACTGCCTCTTCCAGCCTGGCTCCATGGTTCACAGCTAGCATCTTTTCCTTGCAGTCCTTCCATGTTTCTGGCTTTTCTAAATCTCATGTTTTTTTTTTTTCTTGCAATCTTGGCTTCACCCTCATAGTTTTGCAAAGTCCTGCAAGGAACGAGAATCCGAGGGGAGAGCAAGGCTTGGATGTCCGACACTCTGGGCGTGACACTGGGCCTCCCCACTGGAATTTACGGAGTGCTGTGGACATATTTTATGTAGAGTAATATAATACATAGATCTGTATTTCAGAAAAACCCTCTGTCAGCAAAAGACCTTCAGAAAGAGTCTCCATAGCCCAGTGACTGGCTGGAACTGCCACTTCCAAGTGTAAAGACAACACTTCAGTGCATAAAAAACATACTATTTCTCAGTAACACATCTACTGCATAATGTGAGGTATATGTGTGTAGACTCATGAATATGAAAGATTTTTCCAAAAGGTGATACGGGCCCCCTGCCTGTACTCGGTTCTGAAATACAGAAGACTGAAAGCTTACTTTTTTCTTTTTTTTGATAATAGAAGAAAATCACTGTGCCTGGGACTCCTGTGAATTATTAATAGCTTAAGTTTTCCCACTTAGGTAACATTCACATTTTTATGGTTTATTTTTTAACATGAGAAGGTACATTTTAAAGTATATTGTATATATATTGTATTACCACATATGACACCATGCCTATATGTGTATCCATATATACATATATACGACCTCTGAAAACTTCTGGTCCCAGGAGTTTGGGATAAAAGATGGCATCCTTTTGCTACATAATCATGAGAATTTAATAACATTGTTATTCAAGTCAGAGCAAGGAATGAAGTCAAAATATCTCATTAAATGGATTTCAAATGACGAAAGGGAATTATTTATATACACCTTACATTATTGAGTGCCAGATATTGTTAACATTCAATTTGGTTGACAACACCCAATTCTGCCTAACCTCGTTACAATCAATCATGACTCTGATGAAACGGTTTGGATAAACAAGTCTGTTATTACTGTCATATCTCGTTAAAGGAAGATAAAAACAGAGGGCTGGGGAGACCGCTGCATATGGTCAGGAGATGATAAACGCAAGTGCTCACCAGAAACGAGAAGAGCAGCCCACAATGTTGTGCCGCAGCCATCTGCTTACCCATGGGCACTCTAGAGCTTGCAAGCTTGTTATTTCATTAATTTAAAGGATCCCTGTGCATTTTCACACTATGTAAAATAGTTAAACTGTCTTCAATCTAAGGAGGAGTTTGAAAGGATTGCATACAGACCTCACTCATCCCAGATCTCAAAGGTCTCAGGACAATGGATCCAGTTGCCTCAGACATATTTCATGCTCTCCGCAGCTCCCAGCAGGGTTTTACTTGTGTGCCTGGCATCAGCGCGCCCCATGAATCCATGCTCAAGCCCTCCTCTACGCTTGAAGTGATCTTCAGAGTTACCATCTGTAAAAGATAGATGATGTTCACCTTATTCATGTCTTGGCCACCACTATGTGTGCAAGTCCCTGTCCAGTTTTTCTAAAGCTTCAGAAAACATAAGGCGCACATGGTGCCTCAGTTGTTCATGTACAAGACTTCTCACTTTCAGTAACATCCTAGTATACATTGGTTTCCATATAAATCAAGATTTTATTCAATCACATTGAAATTTGTTTGTTTGTTCTTTCTTTCTTCATATATATACTTTTTCTTTTGCAGTACTGGAGATTGAACCCAGTGCTGTTTTACTACAAGCTACACCCCCATCTATTATTTTTTTTTGAACAGGGTCTTGCTAAGTTGAATAAACTGACCTAGAATTTGCAATCTTCTTATCTCAGCCTGCCAAGCAGCTCGGTTTACAGGGGTGGGCAACCACGCCAGCCACATGAAATCTTTCTCTGATTGCCTCAAATGAGGTGTACATGTCTTTCACAGATTAGCAAAATTATGGTATAGTAGCTGGGTGTTATTAGAGGTTATTCAAATCTGAGAATGTCCTTATGTAACTTTTTCATAAATCATGACTTGACTAGAAATAATATTTTTGAGATATGTCATTATTTCCAAACTCACAAATGGTTTAATTTTTTTATTTTTAATTTTTTTCCTGGAAATTATGATGGAGGGAAGACTAACATCACTGTAATTTTTTGTTTTGTGAGGTATTGCATTTTTATGTGCATGGTTGCTTAAATAATCTATTGTTCAACCTTGAAAATTATGGTTTTCACAAGGGTATGTTTGTTGTAGCACTTGCTGATGTGTTTGGTAAAACACTAAACCTAAGAAATATATTTGAAAAAGTCTTTATGGTTCAATAATTTGGTGGATTGTACACTGCATCATCCTTTTAGAATGACCACCATGCATGCTAGCACAAGAGTCTGGGAGGCTCTTCAGTTAACAAACCTGGTGAAGGCTGCCTTATCCATCCCTTCCAACCTCATTACAGTATTCAAACACTTGTTTCCTATCTCTTCAAGCTACATCCACACTAGAAAGACCATGCTTTTAGGATTTTTTAAAAGTATATATTGGGCTGGGTATGGTGGTGCATGCCTGTAATTCTAGTACTTGGGAAGCTGAGACAGGAGGATCGTAGGTTTGAGGTCAGCTTTAGCAACATAGTGAGACCCTAAGCAACTTAGCAAGACCCTGATTCAAAATAAATGTATAAAATAGGACTGGGGGTGTAGCTCTGAACTCTTGGTTCAATCCCCAGTACAGAATAAAAAACCCACAAATATATGGAGAAAGACAGAATATATATATATATATATATATATATATATATATATATTTCTCAGAATATATTTCTCAGAAATATATATATATATATATATATATATATATATATTTCCTGGAACCTGGTAAGCTTTTTTAAATATATGAATTCCCATATAAGTTTTCACTCTTGAAAATTTTTGTTATACTACATTATTATTATTTGTATTTCAGCTTTTCTTATTCAAAACTATGTGATCTATTGCCTCTTCTTTCTTTCTAATATTCTATCACTTTTGTGTATTCCTCTAAATTTATGAGACAATTCATCTCTAAATCACTTGGTTCAATCAAATTCCTTGCCTTTGGACAACTGCAGCAACCTTTCACTGAATCAAGCAAAAAAAGTATTTATACAAAGCACACCCAAGCACTCAAGTTGCCCCCAAAGGAGTGAGTGTGCTGAGGAACTGGACTCAGAATTGCTAGAAGCAGAGAGAAAAGGCTGAGACACCACCGGGCTTGGTGGCGCATGCTTGTAATCCCAGTACTTTGGGAGGCGGAGACCAGAGGATCCAGGTTCGCGGCCAGTCTCAGCTCTCTCTCTCTCTCTCTCTCCCTCTCTCTCTCTCTCTCTCTCTCTCTCTC
>PVJS01021352.1:0-31595 GCA_004027185.1 Glis glis
CAGCTGGGAAGTGCAGGGCCAGCTGGGAAGTGCAGGGTCAGCTGGGAAGTGCAGGGTCAGCTGGGAAGTGCAGGGTCAGCTGGGAAGTGCATCCTCTATCTCACTCAGGCCTTCAGAGGACTGCAGCCCTGCCTGATGGTTTTTCTTCAACCTGATTCAAACCATCCAGATAAGCAGCTCATAGATCTCTGATCCCCAGAAATGACAAATACTTATTGTTTTAAACTTTTAAATTTGGAGGTAGTTTTTTCAGGCTAGATAACTAATATGTGTACTCAACTGAAATTTCAAAATTTTTAAGAAACCTTATTTTACCCTGAGCAGTGCATACTGATATTTTCGATTCTTCTCCATTTAACAAATGCTATCTGAAAACCACTAAAATGATTCTGACTTACAACAGGTCTTCACTAAGTGATATAGTCTGATCCAATAAGCACAGAGAGACTCATGCTAACAAACCATATCCATATCTATTATTTCAAATGATTCTCTCAATAACTCAGAGTATAGCAAAGATTAAAATCTCCACATTCCAGATGAGTTTAAAATGGCACTAGAAAAAGGCTATTTAATGCAGCTGTAGTTAAATAACAAAGAACAGAACTGAGGCCACAACTCAGATCTCCTGATTCCTGAGACCCTTTCCTTTAGGCCAATTTTGCTGTATTTCTCTATATATATCCTATGATAGAAATGTTGTGACCTAGTATATATTTATATATGTGTGCATCTTTGTTATATAGGAAAAGATAACTAATATAGGCATATAACTGAAACAAAATTTTCAAGAAACTTTACTCTGAGCAAGGCAATAATATTAAATATTATTTATATATTTATATTGGATATATTTACAAAATATTCTACTATTTCTCTATTGATATAAAGCTACAGTCTACTATACAGACACCTCCTTGATTTTCATTTGATCACCCAGAAAACACACTCTCCTGGTTCCCTCCTATCTCTTTGGTGCCTCTGCTACTTCCTGCCTCTCGTTGTTGGAGAGCCAGAGGGCCTCTGTCCTCTTTTCTATGTATTCCTGTTTTTAGTTGTCTTACTATCCAGTCTCAGGGTTTTAAATGTTATCTATTAGCTAAAGGCTCCCAAGTCAAGATTTCCAACTCAGACCTCTTTCCTGTACTCCAGAGTCATATATCTCCCTGATTTTTTTCACATCTACTTGGATATCTAGAAATTTCACACTGAGCACACCCAAAGCTGAAGTCCTGGTCTTCCCTTGCATCTGCTCCTGTCGAAGCCTTCCCCTTCTCATGGACACTACAGCCTTCCAGCTGCTCCAGCTAAAAACCGTGAAGTCATCCTTCGCTCTCTAACCCCCATGTCCAATCCAGTGGCAAACTGTTGGCTCGACTTAAAAAAATAAATCCAGAATCTGATGATTTTTCACCACTTCAACTTCAAAGGCTCTTCTTGCTCTCCAAAAGGCCATTCTCAGTAAAACATCAAAATGATCCTTTAAAATTCAAAGACACATCACTCCTCACTTAAACCCTACAATGGCTCCCCATTTCACTCAGAGGAATGGCCAGTCTTTACTATGGGCTGCAAAGCATTGCTATAGCATCAAGGAAAGGTGATGCAGCAGAAATATGTTCAGATTTGGGGGCTTTAGCCAAGACTGAGTTTGATTAATTAGCAATGTTGAGAGCCACCTTCCCCCCAAAAGAATGCTGATATTTGTTGACTTTACTAAAACAAAAAAATTGAATGTGTCTTTTGCTCACTACACCACATCTGGAGGGTCATTCTCAACTTCAAATGTTTATAAAGAGAGGTCAACATAGGGGAACATAGTTAGATGGCACTAACCAGGATGAAGAAAGGATTTGAAAGTAAATCATTTGAGGACATGACACAAGGAATACCTAAGTTTAATATGGACAAGTAATAGATCAGAAAACAGCATCTACAGGTGGATTTTAATGCAATTATGGTTATAACTAATGGGTTGCTTTTGTGAGTTTCCTACCACTAGATCAGATTCCCTTGGCATGCTCAGTTCCCAGTCTCAAGGTTGTAAGTGGTTTCTATCTACAGAAAACTCCAAAATTGATATTTCTAGCTTAAACCTCTCTCATATTCCAGACCTGGCAGGGTAAATTCTATGTCCCAACTTGGCTAGGCTATAGTACTAAGCTATTTGATCAAACACCCATCTAGATGTTGTGATCAAAGTTTTTTTTAAAAAATGTGATTAGCCAGGTATGGTGGCGCACACTTGTAATCCCAGTACTTGGGAGGCTGAGACAGGAGGATCGCAGGTTTGCGGCCAGCCTCAGCTACTCAGTGAGGCCCTCCACAGCTTAGTGAGATCCTGTTTCAAAAATAAAGAATAAAAAAATAAGTAAATAAGGCTGGGGATGTAGCTCAGAGGTAGAATGCCTCTGGGTTCAATCCCCAGTACCAGGAAAAAAAATGTGATTAACACTTAATCAGTCAACTTTGGGTTACCCTGCATTATGTGGTGGACAAGTTGAAGATCTTAAGAGCAAAGATGGAGGACCCCCCAAAAAATAAATTCTTTTTTAAAACTGCATTCATATTCAAGATTAAAACATCAACTCTTCCTGGGATCTACATCCTACCCTGCAACTTTCAGATTTGCCAATTCTTTAAAATGAATTTAGACATGCATACACAACGTGTGTGTGTGTGTGTGTGTGTGTGTGTGTGTGTGTGTGTAGACTATGGTCTCAGATGAGTTAGTGGCACATAAAGAAATCATTGCCCCCTTCCCATTTCTTCCCACATTCGATCAAGGAAAATACATACAATGCACACACACAGATATACATAAACAATATACAGACATACATAGGCACACACGTGTGTTTACACACATTATCAAACAAAAATGGCATATTCTGGCATGTTATATGAGATGGCTGTATAATGAAGATGGTTAAATACACATTGACTGTTTTCAACTTTATCTATATGGAACATTTTTTACTTTGTTTTGTTTTTGTTGTTGTTTGGCTGTGATCGTTACAATGTGCTACTTTTATCTCCTAGAATGGAAGAATTGTTTTTGAAGTTTTGTATTTTAAGTGTTTTTGTAAATTGAAAGTAAAAATTTCCACTTTGGAATGTTTTTCTGAGTAGGTAAACATCTCCACAGTCTTTTCCTATTATTGAGTTTACATTTGACAAAAATTAAGACATGACACCTAGGTTAAACGGCACAGACCTCAATTTAAAGTTCTGGTACAATGCTGCCGGCAGGTCAGTGGGTCCCCATTTCATTCTCTTTGTGAGAACATTATTTTTGACTAATAGTCTCATTAAGGGGTTTTGCCTGAGGACACAGAAAGATTTCAAACCTGGAAAGGTTTCTAAGGTGTTTGATTTGGCCAGAATACCATTTCTTGGGTGAATTTGAAAATTCCTCAATTTGTTTTTTGATCTATAGCTCTTCTGTCCACATGGGCTCTCCCCTAGAGAATTCTGCCAGGAGCCAAGTCTAAGTAAGAGCATTGCAACTCCAAATGCAGATGTCCAAGGAAATTAGCAAAGACATGTTTCCACTCATATAAATTTGTGGTCATTATTTCTGGTAGATTATCTGATGGTGGCTGAAATTTCTCTGAGATGCCCAGAGATTCCATTTATTTCTTTAGAATATATTAAAGGCCAGAGCTCTTCCCTGATATAACAAGTCTCTTTCTCTCCCTTCTTCTAGACCAATACTGGGTCCCCACTCTATTTGGGTCAAGTGTAATTTGAACGCCTTGGCAGCTCTGAGCCTAAAGTGCACACCCCTTCACAGTCAGCGGGGAATGAAGCTAGGATGCCAAACCTGGACTGATTTGGAGGCCATGGTACCGGCAACCGTATCTCAGAACAGTGTGTTTCAGATGGACCTTTCAGTCATTTGAGTGCTAAAATGGGCTCACAATAAGCTTTGTTTCCTTCTGTGTCTCAGAGTGAGTAGGACATGGGACAATCAATAAGGACCATGCCTCCACAGACAAACCCACTCTGATGACTTGAAATAATCAGGAGTGATAGATACTGTGGCCTTCCCAAAGGGCCAGCTCTACAGACCAATGAAAATAAGAACCTGGGGTGAACACTCAGATTCTCCCACACCCCTCTCTAACTGAAGGCACACAATCGAGAGGTGTATGCTCTGATTAGTAAGGGCCTGAGCAGTTTTCCTAGATTCACAGATGATCAGCATGTTGTAAGCCTGACTATCACCCCAGCTTTAGAAATTCCAAATAAGCAGCCGGACGTGGTGGCGCACGCTTGTAATCCCAGTACTTGGGAGGCTGAGACAGGAGGATCCGGGTTCGTGGCCAGCCTCAGCTACTTAGTGAGGCCCTCCGCAACTTAGTGAGACCCTGTTTCAAAATGAAGAATAAAAAATAGGGCTGGGGATATAGCTCAGAGGTAGAATGCCCCTGGGTTCAACCTCCAGTACTGCAAAAAAGAAAAAGAAACGGAGAGAGAAGAGAGGAGAGAGGAGAGAGGAGAGAGGAGAGAGAGAGAGAGAGAGAGAGAGAGAGAGCGAGAGAGAGAAAGAAAGAAAGAAAGAAAGAAAGAAAGAAAGAAAGAAAGAAAGAAAGACCAAATAAGCAATGCCAACACCAGAGTTGATAGTTGCTTGGAAAACACTGAGTGCCCACTGCTACACAGTAGAAAAGGACATTACAAAACAAGGTTCTGGGACTGTAGCTCAGTAGTAGTGTGCTTGTGAAACCCTGGGTTCAATCATCAGCAGTGGAAAAACAAAAAAGAAGAAGAGGTAAACAAAAAGAGGCCCAGGGCAAGGGAAGCCAAGGAACACAAAATAAGATCCTAAAATTAGGTCTGCCTCTCTCTCATGGGGGCTTTTACCAGTGTTTACTCAACATTTATGCCTTTAATTACATAGGGCAATCATGTAGCTAAACTGACAGGGCTTCAGAATGACTTTCCCATATTCCTCACAGCATCCCAATGTTGCTCCTGCCTCTGACTTTCTTCCCTTACTCTCTCCCCTCCAGTTTAGCTCATCCCACCCTTTTCCGTGCTTAGTTTAAGGCCAGCAGAACACATTCACTAACAATAACACAACCTTTTGCATAAACCATCACATTTTAAAAAAATAACTTACACCGCATTTAAAGGAAGTTGCACCAGAAATGAGTAATAACAAAATAATGACACTTTATGGAAGAGACTGAATCTTCAATGAATAAGCACAGATGAAAAACCCATTACTTAAGATTTTTCAATCAATTGGATTTGTTGTAAGCCATTCAGCAAAGCACTGCCTGTCCACCTTGTATTATAGAGACAGCCCTTTTCTCTTAAGCCAAATGTGAGAATGAGATCCCTTTGGGCTTTCATTTTGGCTTCTTTGCCAGGTCTGTGAATAGTTTACCTTTTGCACATTTCATTTATTCATTCACTGAATACAAATCATTTAACACCTCCTGGGTGCCAGCTGTGGTTTGGGCTCTTGGCATATATCCGTGAACAAAACAGATCAACATACCCACTTTCACGGAGCCTCTGCCCCAACAGGGCAGTGCAGACAATGAACAGCACAGATAACAGAGGAGCAGATCATGTTAGGAAATGGTTAAGTGCTAGAGCAGAAAGAAAAAGGGCAGGGTAAGGGAGGATGGGGATGTGAGCTGCAGTTTTGAACAGAATGGTCAATTAAGCCTCATTGTGAAGGTGGTGTCTCCAGCAAGACTTGAAGCAGACAGAATGGGTGATGTGGATATGTGGTGGAAGAGAGCACCAGGCAGAAGGAGAGACAGGTCATCTTTACAGGTGTTCCTTCTGCATTATGAACTGGGCTGATCTATCAAGTTCTCCAATGTAGGGAAGGGAAAACTGTTCTCTGGCTTTTTGGTTGGTCTATAGATTAAACTGGCATAAAACAGATTAACAGAAAGAAAACAATTTCAATTATATACATATGCACTGGAATTTCAAAAAAAAAAACATGACTCAATGAAGCAGCTGACTAAGAGTTCTATATCAGATGAGTGAGACTTATGTATCGTCCTGAGCTACAGAAAGGAATAGGAGCTTCCAAGTCTTTTGGGTGTGGTGGAGGCAAATTATTGGGAAGGGAAAGAAATGTATAGTGAAGAAAGGAGCCTTGGTATGCAGATAAGAGTCTCTGGGGTGATAAAAATTGTCTCCTAGCAGCTCTCTCCCTGGTAGAGATATTGATGAAAATTGCCTTTCCAAGAGAGGCAACTTGGATTTTATTTTAGGAAGTCAAGAGGGAGGGAAAGAGCTTTTCTTGTGTTGGCTGGTTCTCAATATCTTTTAGCTCAAACTAATCAACTTGTAAAGTGGCATATTTGGGGGGCTGACATGTTCTAACTCCTTTCTCAGTATCTCCAGATCATGCTTCCAAGCACTATTTGTTAGAGTCTCGAATGAAAGTGACCCCTCTTGAGAAGACGTGTTATTTTGTAGGTCTCTCTGCTGACAAGAAATTCCCAAATCTTACTCAAATCCAGTCTTCCCCCTGCTCACTGAAATGTCCCCATTGTCTGACTTAAGACATGCCTGACAAGCCCGTTGCTTATCGCATCCGTCTGCTTACGAAAAATTTCCATTGTCCTGCTTAACCCAGCTCTAACAACCCAACTAACTCCCCTTAATAAACCCCCTAGCAAAGGCCAACTGCCTCTCTCCCTTGCCCTGTAGAATCTCCCCTAAACAACCTGTATAAGCTTCTAGTCTGTAAGTGGACACGGGCTCCATCTTTTCCTGAGACCCCCTCTGCAGGTTTATCCCGATAAAGCCTGTACTGCCATTGAACCATCTCCAGTCTCCTTCCTCCCTGGACCTTCCACTAGTCACTCTCCATCTTTCACAAACATATTGAAACACACACGTGGTTCCTGGGTGTCAAAACTAACAGAGGAGAAGAGCACTCTGTGGCAACCACCATCAACCTCCCTTCAGGACACTTCTGACCCTTGTCTCTTGACTGCGTGCCTCTGAAGAACATTCTCTTTGAAATCCAGAAAGGAACTCAAATAGGTATTTCATGGCTTGGTGGGAAACCACGTTTATCCTCTTCCATTGCTTAAAACAAGCCCTCTTGGCTGCTTTTTGTTACTTTTCAATATCAGTGAATTCTGGACATGCCTCCCCTGACCGTACGCTTCCCATTCTTCACCTCTTGGTCCTCAACCTGGTCCTGCTGCTTTGCTATCTGAGCTGACCCTCAGGCTCTGCACACCGCCACACACATGCATGGCTCGCTGACCCTCAGCCTCTGCACACCGCCACACACATGCATGGATCGCTGACCCTCAGGCTCTGCACACCACCACACACATGCATGGCTTGCTGACCCTCAGCCTCTGCACACCGCCACACAGATGCATGGCTCACTGACCCTCGGGCTCTACACACCGCCACACACATGCATGGCTTGCTGACCCTCAGCCTCTGCACACCGCCACACACATGCATGGTTCAGCATCCCTGTTTTCTCCCCATCTGCATCAAGAACTGGATCTCTTAGGAGTGAAATCTGAAAAAACACATCATAGGTATGAAAAACAGACAATGAAAACAATTTGAAATAATTCTATGCCTCCCAGTTAAGAGACTGGGGACTTCATTATCCTTCCTCTTCGCATTCCCCAGAGGCAAATTGTTTCCTCCTTGTTGAGAACAGAAGCCTCGTTCAAAGCCATAGAATACCCGGCAAATCAGGCTCTCCTTTAAGCTAGCAGCCTGTTCTGGCCTTAATGATGTGGGGGAGGGAACACCTGCCTGCCTGATGTCCACTCCACCAAGAAGAGAAACAGGGGTTGGATCTTAGATGGCAGCGATGCTTGAGATGTATGGTCTTTACTTTGTATTTTTTCCTTTGTGGTGCTGGGGAACCCAGTGGCATTCTACCTCTGAGCTACACCCCAGCCCTATTTTTATTTATTTCTAAGCTGCTGACAGCCCTGCTAAGTGGCTGAGGCTGGCTTCAAACCTGCGATCCTCCTGTCTCAGCCTCCCAAGTACTGGGATTACAGACACGCGCCACCGCGCCCAGCCTGCTCTTGACTCCTGGTTTTCAGAAGCCTCTGACTTTCTTGGTATTCATACTGTAGAAAAGACACCCATAGGTACCAACTGTAAATACTGGGGGAGCCACCTCAGAAGTTGGCCTGGAATAGAGGAAACTCTGCTTTTCCCTCCACACTGAAGGTCCATGTATGGACTCTGCCTGTCCACTCAAGTGGACACGATGCTTGGTCAGACCTGCCCTTGTCCTGCCAAAGACACAGCGCTGCAGATGGCCAGAGTACTTGAGAAGAACGCTCATCTCTCAATAACAGCTCTAATTATTAATAATGTGAACAGCGCTCTCAGCATCTACAGAACAATCCTTCAAAATGACTGAAGAAGAAATGAGAAGCTGATTAGAGTTTTCTTCATTATGGGTAAGCATTAACTTAATGTAGTCTTAGGAGGAATTAAAAATATGCCATTTAACAGCCTGTTAGAGAAATTCATTTCCCTTACTGTGAGGATACTTTGTGTCTTTGTCAATATGATATAGCTGGCAAATGTATTAATTAAATCCTTATTATAATTCTATAATTAGAGATAATTTAGAAGGGGGCTAAAAAGTTATCGAAGAAGAAAACCCACGGAAAGTGCCCATTTTTCTTGATGCAGGAACAGAATCCTAGAGGTTGATGGGTAAAGACAAATATGTAAGAATATTAATTCGAGCACAGAAAATTTATACCTTAATTTTCAACATTAGAGAATTTTAAAGTTGGAGAAGATCTTAAAGATTCTAAGGCGGGTGTGGTGGCGCATGCCTGTGATTCCAGTACTTGGGAGGCTGAGACAGGAGGATTGTAGGTTAGAGGCCAGCCTCAACAACTTAGTGAGGCCCTCAGCAACTTAGAACCTGGTTCAAAGTAAAAAATAAAATAGGACTAGAGATATAGCTCAGAGGTAGAATGCCCCTGGGTTCAATCGCCAGTACCACACACACACACACACACACACACACACAATTCTAATTCTATTCCCTCATTTAGCATTAATGGAAACTGAGGCCCACTGTGATAGCTTATCAGGGGCTCTCTGGAAACACAAGACCACATGGGGCATGCAGTCTGAACACTGCAGTCCAAGTGGCCCTGGTGCCAGAGGAGTTCCTGGTGGAAGAGGTCCACATGACAGTTCTGCTGAAATACCCAATGAGAAGTACGTGGGCCCGGCTCCTAAGCAACCAGGATTAGACCACAGCTCTGACCAGGGGCAGGCTGGTGAGCACGTCTTCAGAGTCTGATCCCAGAGAGAAAACTTGCTTCAGAGTGGTCAGACTGGGGACCCCGCACCGCATACCCCAGAGGGAAGGGTTCCCATATTCAAAAGTCAGGCACAGAAGGCCTGTTCTTTATTCTCACACCTATCTAGGTCCTGGCCCACTCCTGAATGGGAAGAGCTCTGGTCTTTTCATTCTTCCTCTTTTTTTTCATTCATATTCCTATTCTCATGCACTCTCTTTTCACTGAGGTTCAAGTTTGGACTCAATGAGGAGTGAAGAGCCTCCATAGCCTCCAGCCCAGACCTCCCCTGATTGGTACTCTGCATATGGCCAGCCATGGCCCTGAACGTTTTGATGGTTACTTCAGGGACCAAAGAAGAAAGCAGGGTCATGGCAGAAGGTTTGTAAATTATGAGGCATCCTTTTCAAATAGCATTTGAGCATGTCCAAGCAAGGACACAGAAACCACCCTGGCTACAAAGGGGACAATTTGAGTACCCCAAAAATTAAGTACAACAATGAATTATAAGCCACTGAGAAACAGAAGGTGGTGCATTATATAGATAATAGATAAACAAATGGGGGACTGGAGGCTTTTGCTTACAACAGAATGCCAAGTGCCAACTGGTAAATGCCAAAGTTGGAAAGTCATTTTGCAACCAGAGTAGATGGACTCAGGTAAGAATCATTCACAGTGATAAATTTAGGGAAAAATTGTGATAATGACCAGGACATGTGCATGGTTGGCAACTGTATCCCACAGATTGCTTTTTAGTTGCAAAGCAAAACAAACAGACAAAAAATACAGTAACTATGCAGTGGATAAATCAGGCAACACCCTTCCAAGACGATGAAAAATCCCATCAGCAGCAAGAACAGTTGGATTTGGTGTGCTGAAAAGGATACACCATTTCTTATGTAGAACTCCTGCTCAGAACTCAGAATTTAAATCTAACCTCAGAATGGTGAATGTTCTTCTAAATAAGGGAGAACTCTTCAATGCCACAAAAGCTAAAGAAAGGCCATGAAAACTCTCTGGATGGAAGACTCTAGAACTCCAACTCTGTGCTGATACGGCTCTTTTACATCCATCCCCCTGGGAGAAATCAAGCCTGAGCTTATCACCAAGAGGGCTTATCACTCCTCAGTATGAACAATCTACAGGTAGAAAATCAGAAGCTTTTTAAAATTCTTAGACCACTTACATAACTCAGCCCACTCTGAGTCTTTAAAAATAAATAAAACCAGCCCTCTTCTCAAGGATGAGTCTGCCAATCAGCCACAATCCCACTTTGCCCTGGGCTTTGCTTCTTAAACAATTTCCCCCCTCGCCACCCCCTGAATCATGAATTATAGGATTCTGAACACAGCTTTTGCTTTGTGGCAAAAATTGATTTATCCTCGTATTATAGGAAGAACTACATTATTCTCCCTTAGTTGCTGGATCTTTAATTCCCTTTCCAACCAAACTTTCAAAACAGAATACATTAGGAGATGTACAGAATATATAATAAAAATAATGTCCTTTACTGAGCTGACATCAATATGAAACCCTGATTCATTTAGAAATTAAAAATACACCAGACAATATCACTTCTTCCATTTTGCATTGTTGACATCAGTTATCTAGATCAGTTATTAAACCCAATTAGAATTCAATCTATCTTCACCCCCCCTCCCCCCTACCCCACCAACACATAGATACACACACAGCCTAAAGCTGAAAGGAACATCTATCCATCAAGCAGACCTCTCTGCTGCCTTCGGATGAGCCCCACTTCTTAGATGAGACAATCATGGCCCAGCACCTGACTGAGTTCAGGCAGGCAGGCAATGACAGAGATGGGGACAGGATGCTCCAGTGGCCCCAAGAAGTCTTCTCCTACTCTTCTAAACAAATGCAGACCATCACTAAATTACTGCATTGTAAGGTCTAGCTCTGCAGCTCATCTTGCAAATCACTAATATAATTTGATTCATTACATTTCATTTTCCATGATTTGAATCGCCCCAATGTACTCCTTGTCACTGAAGAGATGAAGGTGTGTGGATCCTGTGCCAAAATAACAGTAAAAAGATTCATGGTGGCAAAGAGCCATTGAAACAGAAGGTAGCTATTATTATGCATTAGTTATATTTTCTGGAGGTAAATCTATGAGAGGTGCATTCATGGCAGGCAACGTGGATAAAACACAACCCTTCCCCCGGCCCCAGCATCCCCAAGCACAAAAGAGGCCGTGTTTATACAGTGCGGAATCTTTGCAAAATAACCCCTGGCTCTGAATCCAAGACGGAAGCTGAGATCTGCTTGAACACACGAGGAAATGAGAAGAGAGTGATGAAAAGCCGCTGTCATGAACACATTACACCTTTTAAGCAGTGAGAAATTCATTTAATAAATCGATTGAAGCCTGAAATCTAATTAAATCTAAAAGAGGTATCAACCTGAAATGCTAATAAGTTCACGCTCAAATTGTATACACAGAAGCCCTGCCGTGCATGCCTTTAATAATGCAATACCTAAAGTATCTTCTGTATTCATGAAAGCAGATGCAGCAACGTGACATGAATTACTTCTATACCCCACTTCAGATACAGCCATCTTCGCGCAGGCAGTCTGTTCAGCCACATTCCCCTTCGCACTCAAGGTGAGCGAGGTGCTTCTCGAGGGCTGGGATCATGGTCGTAAAAAGCCAAGTGGAAACTTAGCAAAGGAGCATATGCACCTTTTATTTGGAAAAACAGTGAAGCGAGTATTCTTCTGTTTAAGTACTACCATCCTATATTTGAAATAATTTGAATGCACCAGACTAATAATGCAATGCCGAATGGCTTTTTGGAAACTAACACATCAAATAATGCAATTTAAGCACATCTTCAGATGGATACCAGCAGCACCAGCTACTGCAATCTGACAGTTCAGTTCTCTTCCTGACCCTCCAAAAGGGCAGCCAGGTTCCAGGAACAGTGCTTCATATGTGTGTGGAAGCAACTCAGGGACAGGGAAGGTGCAGGAAAGTTCTTTTAAGTGGGAAGCAGCTAGCTGTGGTGGTGCACACCTGTAATCCCAGTTACTTGGGAGGCTGAGACAGGAGGATTGCAGGTACAAGGCCAGCCTCAGCAACTTAGCAAGACCTATTTCGAAATAAAAAATAAAAAGGGCTCAAAGGTGGAATGCTCCCGGGTTCAATCCTCAGTACCAAAAGAAAAAAAAATGGTGAGTGTATGAAGGCCTCAGGGCTTGACTCTGGATTACTGCAACATTCCCTACCTGGTTTGCTGCTTCTGCCTTGATCCAGTACGGAGCTGCTTCTCAGCTCAACTCCAACAACTCAGATTTAAAAACAAACAAAAAAACAACCTAAGCATACACACTGGCTTACAAAGTCCTCTCTCCTACCCCTATCTCCTACCCCTGTCTTGCTGGTCACTTCATGCTCCATTACAACCACGCTGGCCTCCTTGCTACTCCTTGAGCACTGTAGGCACACCTCTGGCCCAGGGCCTTTGCACTGGCTGCACCTTCTTCATGCAACACCTCTCCAGATACCAATGTGATGCACGTGTCTTTTTCCAAGTCTTCCTCAAATGTCACCTTCTCAATGAGGCCAAGCCTCCCTCGCAGTTGGTCTTTATTATTCATGACCTTGGTATTTGTGAATTCACCTATTCACTAAAATCTACTTGAAACCCTAAAATCAATACTTGAGACACTTTTTCAGTCATTCACAGACAAGCTCAGAGTGGCAAAAAATTTAAGTCATCCCGTATGTTGGATAGAACAAGGCACATTCTGCCTTCTGGCTTCAGCTCTCACACTGTGAGTATACCTTTTGACATCTATGGAATGCCACAGATATATATCTGTATGTGTGTGTGTGTGTGTGTGTGTGTGTCTGTGTGTGTGTCTGTGTCTGTGTGTGCTGGTGATCCTGTTGTTTAAAATGGTCCCCAAGCACAGTGCTAAAGTGCTGTGTTGTGTTCCTAAGCACAAGAAGGCTGTAATATGCCTTGTGGGGAAAAAAAAAAACCCAAGTGTTACATAAGCATCATTCACGTGTGAGTGATAGTGCTGCTGGCCATGAGTTCAGTGTTAATGAAAGAACAATATAAATCAGATGTCTTTAAACAGAAACATATAGAATCAGAGCAATGTACAGGCTGAGCATCTCTAGCCTGAAAATCTGAAGCCTGAAATGCTCCAATATCTGAAGTGATCCAAAATATGAAACATTTGAGCACTCAACTAAAAAATTGGGGAGCATTTTGAGATTCCACATTTCAGATTAGAGATTTTCAACTGGTAAAGTCTTTGCAAATATTCCAAAATCTGAAACACTTCTGGTCCCAAGCTTTTTGGATAAGAGATTCTCAACCTGTATAAATTAGCAGATGGAAAGTCTGTGGCCAGAGGCTGCCAGGAACCTGCCCTGTGTTTCCCATGGGAGAGAGGCTCAATGTTCACTGTCTCCGTGTTTGCAGAAACATTATTGATTGCATACTGCAACCCTCCTTCTCACGTGCTTTACCAAACCCTCCTTACCTTTGCTATTTTTCCCATGACGTTATTTGCACACCATACTATTTGTGATTTTTATTGGTTATTATCTGTCTAAAAAGCTTGCAAGTAAACTCAGGGAGTATGTTCATGTGCTTTTTTTGTTCGCTACTACGTCCTGAGCATCCAGCACAGCTGCTGATATACAATAGGCACTCAGCAAATACTTGCTCTATCAGTAGATGAAGAAACAGACTGATGGAAAGCTGGGGCTTCTGAAGCAGTGGTTTGGACAGGAGCATTCCTGGAGGATAAATCACCCATGGGTGAATCCAGGGAAACTAAGGAAGGAGGTGGGATTCTGGTCCAGAGAGGAGCTATCAGAGGGAGATCAAAGAAAGATGTCAGAGCCAGCTGGGGCCAAAGAAGATGGAAGGTAGATAGAGCAGAAAGAGTTTGCCTACAGGCTCTGAAGTTTATCCCAGGAGACAATTACCAGGTTTCTAGATGCAGACTGTACACCTGGGAAGGTGAAGGCCACCAAGGGGCACAGGATGCAGTGAGCTCCAGAGAGAAATGGGGGGGGGGCAGGAGCCGTCCTGTTGCCATTAGTCTTTGATGAGTGTAATCCCTAATGTTATGTACCCTGGAGTAAGCTTCAGAGAGTGTGTATGTAAGAAACAACTTTATCACAATTCAGAGGCTCAGGTCAGAGTGTCTGCCTTGACCACTTTAGGCTAAGGGTTCAAATTGGACACCTCAGTTTGTGTTGTATCCACAGAGTGTGTGGTTCACAGGCCAGGTCTCTCTCAATCCTCATTCAGTCCAGCAGCATGCCGGACCTTGGTGTCAGTACCCCCATGAGTTGACTGCAGCTCATTCTGCCCCAAACAATAAAGTTCACCCCAAAAGTCAGCTCACCTCAAACACACACACATCACCTGCAAGATTCAGTAACAAACAGAACATGAAACTTAATATATCCAGAAAGATTAAATTCTCACCCTTCCCCATCAAGCAGGTATCATTAGCAGGCAAAGAAACTGAGGCTTAGAGAAGTTGGGTGTCATGACCAAGGTCACAGAACTTGTCAGGAGAGGATGTGGCCCCACATCCAAGAGACTGTAAGCTCACACAGTTCTCTATATTACATAATTCTATAGCTCCCTGAAATGCTTTTTAAGTAAAGTGATATAAAATATTGCTATGTTTTTCCAATAACTATCTATACTGATATACTATTATTAAAACAAATTTATTTATTTCACATTTTAAGGAATGAGTATAATTTATTGTTTTGTGGTGTTGATTGACTCTGCAATATTTCCATTTTGAAGACATGACAGTTTTTTTTTTTGTGTGTGTGTGTGTGTGTGTGTGTGTGGTATTAGAGATTGAACCCAGGGGCATTCTACCTTTGAGCTACACCCTCAGCCCTTTTTATTTTGAAACAGGGTCTTGATAGGTTGCCAAGGGCCTTACTAAGTTGCTGAGGCCGTCCTCGAACCTGTGATCCTCCTGTCTCAGCCTCCCAAGTACTGGGATTACAGGTGTGCACCACAGTTTAAAACTCACTATTGGTAACATGTTAAAGAAGCTAACATTAAGTAAAATGAAGACATGTTATTGAAAGATGACATGGTATTGGCCTCGCTTTGTCACTTAATTCTTTGCAGAAGTCATCTTTCTAGATTTTTTTCTTCATCAACAAAATGAGGATAATAACAAAGACAACCTTCCCAACTAACCCATAGAACCAACAAATGAGACAGTAGATGTGGATGTGTTTTTAAATGCTCAAGGACTATAGAGACTCAACGATGGTCACGCCTGTCTTGTGACACATTACTTGTTGGTATTTCCTGAGAGCAGAGACTCCCCTATTCAATTCTGCATCCACAGGCTGGAACATGATAGGTATTCCATAAATACTCCTTGAAGAAAGAATTTGAATCTTTAGGTGTAATCTAATCATAGTCTTTACAATATGCCCAACAGGCTATGAGTAAAGCACCAGTAATAAAAATTATCTAGACCATTTGAGAATCAAACATGAAGCTGCAGAATAGTTTGGTGTCATGGTTTCTCTTCCCCCTGCTCTCACTCTCTGCTTCCAGCCTCCATGATGTGAGAGCGGAGCTCTCTCTCCACTTCCCACCACCATTCTCTGAGCTTCAGCCCCTGGTCTCACATGCACTGAACCCAGAATCTCCAAAGAAAAAAAAAAACTCTGAGCAAGTGGATCTTCCTTCCTCTAAGTTGTGTGGTCAGTCATTTTGGATTATATCAGTAAGACTGCTGGCCTGAGATGTGGGGAAATCACTGCTCATTGAGATACTGGTGAAACCTGACTTGGAGAAGCTGACAGATGTTTGACCACCAATCTGCAGGGTCCTCTTACCACCTGCTTGGTAATCAGAGCACAGGTTTAACCCACAATGGTGAAGTGGCTTGGCAGAGACTAACCTAACAATCTTCTCTCACTATGGAGGAAAAGGCTCCAGATAACCAAGAAACATTAACTGCTGCCAACAATTCCAGAATTTCCATCTAGGTTTGAAGGGGCAGGATGTTTGAGGCGCATATAGGACAAACTCATACAAGAACAAGCCACACCAAGTTCGTGAGGGCAGGTCCTATATCTGCTTATTAGAAGACAATGTCCTTCCTACCTATGTTGTGCCAGAACAGTGACTACTCCCTGGTGGCCAAGGCTCCATTAGGGATGTGCTTTGACAGGGTGGGAGAGAATCACTCTCCACTTCATCTCGCATCCTTCCCTCTCCTCCGACCCAAGCCAGGACACCTAGAACCCTCAGGATACTAAGGATTCCTCTGATTCAGAGAGGCAGCACCTAACCTTTCTGTTCTACCACCATGTGAGCCAAGGATCACAGCCAAACCCCACAGAAAATTCAAATTGAAGTCACCACCAAACCCACAAAAGGTACTGGGCTAATTTCTTGGTTCTAGCAAGAGAAGTCCTGTGTCCAAGAACCCCGAGGAAGAAAAGCACACGGAGCATATTTTAGTTGATGATGAAGTCAAAGGCAAAATGTTGTCAGGTATCTTGTTAGTAACTTTTGGGAAATTAAGTCTATTATTATATAGGAAAGGAAACACAGAGAACATAACATACAAAACCTTTAAATTTCTGTACAAATTGATCTCACTGGAGTAAGCCACCTCCCACAAATATTAGGAAGAAATATACCATCTCACCATCTACCACCTCTCTCCCTTTTGTAGAAACTCACTTGAGAAATCCTGGAGAACCTCAGATTTTAGCCTCAGTTTTCACAGGAAAACCACAGACTGCAAGGAGGATACCTAATCCCAACTTCAACAAGAATGAAGTCATTGGGAAATACATATTACCGCAGCAATTACTGACATCAATTAAGTCAGTTGCCAACTAGACGAGTAATGTTATTATATGCAGACTTACACTACGATAATGGGATTTGAGCTACTGCCACCCCCCTGCCTCTGCAGGTCCATTTCCTTCAGTCCCTTAATGTCAACCCTGCTCCCTACCCCCTAGTTGGAGGACCTTGACTATAATAGTGCAGCAAGCAACCTCTCCTGACTGCCTCTAACTCACCCACTAATCACACCCTGTGGGCACCTGTAGGATACCCATGATGTATATTTTAATTAACTTCTTAGCAAATCCGCTATACACTGCAGCTGGAAACATTTCCTAGGATGTAATACCTACTTGGACCTGTCACCTGTTTCAACAGTAAGGCCACATCACGGGGATTGCTTTCCAGGAGTGTGGCAGATCAGCTCTCCTATGTAAACAGTTTCCCCGGGAACTCTATCCTGTCCTTTAATAGAGATCAGGAGGGTGACCCTCCAAAACACAAGGAAGGTTGTCTTCAGGACCCAGCTAGCCCCCAAGAGAGGCTGGGCATTCATTCCTGGGTGGCAGAGTCCCTTCCCTGGGATTCTTACACATAAGGAAAAAGTCTAGGGGAACAACAGAGGGAAGGGGGCAGAGAAGTCACATGCAGGAAAACAAGTTGGAGGAAAAATGCGTCCTATAGACAACAAATAGGGGAAACTCGGTGTTCCCGTGTTGTTGTGGCTGTGCATCGGTGGCCTCCATCCTGTTGGAAACACTAAGTCTGGCTTCCCTGATTCCTTATCTCCTCTATCAGTAAGCTACCCTCCAGCACCCTTCTTGTCAAGTTAATCTTCCCCCTCTCTTCAGTTCGTTTTATGGACCCATCCCCTGGGAAAGCCAGTAAAGGCTGCCATTCAGGTAATTGTGGGGCCTGGTCCCTGTGACCCACATGAATGCAAGATGCTGAATATTCAAATATACTTATAATCACTCATGGTACCATCCAGAGTTGTGGCAATTCAGGGAGAAGGAGCCTTACGCAGTCATCTAGCCCAGCAACTCTCAAATTTTAACATGCACACAATGTTCCCAAGAGATCTTGTCAAAAAGCTGATTCAGTAGGTTTGGGTGGGACCCAAAGTCCTGTATTAATAACATGTGCCCACGAGAGGCTGCTCATCAGACCATGCTTGGGATAGCAAAGATCTAATGCAAAGCTCTTGGTAAATATATATACAGCGGCTGTGTTAATAAGGAAAGGATGGTAGTCCCTGGCCTCCAAAGGCTCAGTGATGTTTTGCCTGATAGAAGAAGGATCTGGAGAGAGTGGGAGTCCTGCAGTACCGAAAAGCCTGCACCAAAAGTCACAGAAAGTGTAAAAGAGCTGCATGAATAGGACTGAGAAATGAGGACTTGTTCTCTACCACTGTACTGTAAGGTGAGTGAGAAGAACTTGGAATGGCAGATCGCAGCCAGGTTTATACATGATGCAAAAGAATACAGCAGTATTTCCAAGCACGGCAGCCAGATAATTAGTCTAAACTTTTACCCTGCAGGGTAACCACAGTTTACAGTTTTTAGAAGACAAAGTATTAATTTTGCTCATTAGGAAGCAATTGAGCAGTAACAGAGAATATTATTAGTATATAAGAAGGTACCATTGTCTACATAGACAGGTCAATTAGAATAAAGATGGCAGGTAGGTCTGCAGTAGCAAAACAAGCAAATATCCCTGCAGCTAAACAGTTTGCATTCTCAGGACTTATAAAATAAAGGACACCAAAAACTTTTACATCTCTTCTTGGTACAATGGGAAGATAAAACATATTTCCCCATGGTGCTACTGAATGTATAAATTTTTCATGTACTCATCTATGAGCAAACACATTTATGCATCAAAACCTTTCTTACTAAGATTAGTACTTTAATGTAGTTACCATGTACCAGTGATGTGGCCTGGGGCATATTAATGTCCCTAATTCCCATTAATTTTTTTTTTTTGCAGTACCGCTGGGGATTGAACCCAGGGGCATTCTACCTCCGAGTTACGCCCCCAGCCCTATTTTTTTATTCTTTATTTTGAAACAGGGTCTCACTAAGTTGCCGAGGGCCTCACTAAGTAGTTGAGGCTGGCTGTGAACCCCGATCCTCCGGTCTCAGATGAGGTCCAGGAAACCAGGCCAAACGGCACCATGGCAAGTGGCAAGGTGAACCCACCTCAAAGTACCAGCCTTGCCATGACCTGGCTGGGACTCAAAAAGAACTGTCTGGTTAGTAGGGACCTGAGGGAAACCATGATAGGAAGAGAAAAAAGTCTGGTCCCTAACCAGTCCTATTCACAGCATTCACACATCAGGCCCACTTTTACCCACTGGACCCGATAAAAATCCACACACTCCTTCTTAGATTCTAACGCTGAGTCTTTCAATGCACAAAACAGGGAAACGTTCACATCTTGAAGAAACACCAAACTAGGCTGCATGTCATCAGAAGATGGGCTCAGGACATCTCAGATCAACGTTGGAAATAGAGAATGTGGCAAATGATGGCATTTTATGTCACCGCGAACACAGGATGGCAAGGGGGTCCCTGCAAACAAACCGTTAGACCCATATTTCATGCATACGCCAGGTTTTGAGAATGGGAAGGGTAGGGGATCATCTGGTCCTTCATTCAGGAAATATGTGTTCGCCAGGCCCCGTGCTACATGACAGGGATTCTATGACGAGTAGTCTCTGGACAGTCGATAGAAAAATTGTTTTGTCAGCTTATGGATCCCCAAATTAACAATTCATGTCCTATATAAAAATAAATATACTGCAGATGGAGTATAGACGGATTTTCTAACTAATCACGGAAGACAGAAACTACACAGGCAAAGAGACATGACTGCATACCAACAAAATTGATGCCTTAAAACATCCTATCAACATTTGAAAGAATAGCAAATTGTACTTCTTTTTTCTTATTTGCTTTTTTTTTTGTACTGGTGATTGAACCCAGGGGTGTTCTACCTCTGAGCTACACCCCCAGCCCTTTTTATTTTTCATTTTGAAACAGGGTCTCACTAAGTTGCTGAGGGTCTCGCTAAGATGTTGAGGCTGGCTTTGAACCCATAATCCTCTTGTCTCAGTCTCTCAAGTACTGGGACTACAAGCGTGCGCTACCACTTCCTGCAGAAATAAGACTCTTAGTGGTGTTTGGAAAGAACTGTGATATAGGAGGACACTATGAGACTGGACTTGGTTTTCCTGGGAAAATCATGTAATTTATATTCTACAAAATAGGCTTCTGTTCCATCAAATTGGACCCTGAAATAAAGCAGAAGTCTCGTACCGCTTTTTCTGAATATGCTGGGCTATTGTTCTATTTCGTTTCTTCGAAGCTCTTGTCATTCAGTGGGCATGTGCTCCTTTGACTTTCACTACTTTGTGGTTTTCAGAGAGTTCATTTGTTCCTAAATTTAGAACGATCTCACTTTTACTCAGCCCTTATTTCTACATAACTGCTGACTTCCTCTCTGATATACCAGGTAGGTTTGGTTTAGTTTGGCTCTTCACTAAATCTTTTAAGGAATGTACATGAGTTAGATGTATTATGGCTGCATTATGCTTTTGAGCCTGACGTGAGATGAAGGGGCAGAGTAGCACGGGGATCGTCATCCAGGTGACTGTGGGTGAGGGGGACACAGAGGCCATAGCAATAAAGTCAAATCTCTATGTGGGCACCAGGCGCCGCCCCCCTCCTTCCACCTCCATCAGGGCAGCCGTTTCTGGATTGCTGTTTATAATGCAAGGTAGGTGACATAAGAAGAGAAGCCTCCAGAAGCCCCACACCATTCACCCAGTCAGTGACTCAGGCTAAAATGGCGGCTCCCTTTCTCCCCGTCCTTGGATGTGTAAAGACCCACTCACTGCCCGCCTCACCCCTCCTCTATCACTAAGCCGGTACCTAAGCCAACATCATTCTCAGGACCCCTGGATTCCAGATCCTATCCCACAAGCCCCATACGCCAGACCCCAGATAAATGTACTTCTGCCCACTTGACTGGAGACAGTGACAGGGAGTGACTGGGACCACAGGGTTGGGAGCCACCTGCTGGGGTTCAAATCCAGCTCCGCTACCTACTAGCTGTGTGATTTGAGGAGAGTTCCTCGATCTCTCTATGCCTCCGTTCCATCAATGGTAAAGAAGGGATAATCACAGTACCCCTTTGTAGGAGTTAATAATAGCACCCACTTCACAGTGAGCATTAAATACACTGAGTCCATGAAAGCACTTAGAGTTTCCCTGTCAGGATGTCAGCACTGTGTGTTTGCTGCTGTTGTTATTATCATCATGGTTATTATTAGTGTTTGGGCTGTTCTGAGGATATGTCTTAAAAGGGTTTCACTACCAGCCCTGCATCCAGGTTCCTCATCTTCATTTACAAAAGAAAAAGATATCTTCTTCCATTACTTCCCTCAGAAAAATCCCATCCCTGAAGACAAACAGCTGTCAGACTCCTCTCTCCTATCAAAGTCTGAATTGAATTTCTTTTCTTCTCCTTTCAGTGTACAACTCCCTCATCTGATAGCTAGGACACAGCTCAATGTCTGATCAAAGAAAGGCAGTAATTAAGTAAGAAAGGTGTGCACGCCTCATCCTAGGTTCCTTACGAGGCAAATTCATTCTCAAGAAAATTCCAGGTAGACATAATATTTTGGCATGCCGTGTACCAATATTGAATGAGGAAAATAGGGGGATAAAGAAGGTGGAGTACCAACAGTGGTCACGGCAGGGCACACCTACAGCCTTACATCAATGCATACTGTAGAGACAGCTAACCCCAGGTCACAATATCTGAAAAGGTTCCTCTTCAGACCCAGTCATCAAAATTTCAGAGAAGAGCGGCCATCCATTCATTTATACATCACCTGAGTGTCACTAAGTGCTGGGTAATGAGGAGGATGTTAGGGACACCATGCTAATCAAGAGTGAGATATGATGGCTGCCCTCAAAGAGATTAGAGTTAGGTGGAATGTGGTTTTTTTCTTTTTCTTTTTTTTTTTTTTTTGCGGTACCAGGGATTGAACCCAGGGGCATTCTACCTCCGTGCTACACCCCCGGCCCTATATTTTTTTTTATACTTTATTTTGAAACCGGGTCTCACGAAGTTGCGGAGGGCCTCACTAGGTAGAGAGAGAGAGAGAGAGAGAGAGAGAGAGAGAGAGAGCTAGCTGAGGCTGGCCGCGAACCCGGATCCTCCAGATCTCCACCTCCCAAAGTACTGGGATTACAAGCGTGCGCCACCACGCCCGGCTAGGTGTAATGTGAACAGGTGGAATATGACGACCACCATGAAGCACACAGGGGGCTTCGTTCATTTCAGTTCCATAGGGTGGCTATAACGGTGTCTCCATCATATAAAGAAGAAAACTAAGGGAGAAAGCGGACACTGGCTAATGAGTAGTGGAGCCAGGATCCTAGCCCAGGCAGTCTGGCTCCACATCTGTGCAAACACTACACTCTGGCAACCAACACCTTCCATATGAAGACGCCCTGCTGTTCCTTGCAACAGACTGCTACTCAAGTCTAGAAGCTTTCAGTCTAAGAGCTTATCAGCAGTATGGGAATGTTGAAAAAAAATCTTCCACACAAGGAGAAAATGGTAAGGACAGACTGTCTTTAAGGCAAAAATAAATCCAGGAAGCAAAAATGTAACCATGGTTCATAAAATTTGCTTCAACTCAGTATTTCCTTCCCACTTTGATCTATGGAAGTCTATGTTTAGAGGAAAAAGGAAGAGAGTTTTAGAAGGAAAATATATTTTCTGAGTCTGTTAGCATGAGATCACGAAAGAGAAGGATTGACTAAGAGAGGTTATAAAGAAAAAGTAAGGTAATACAGACATCCAGTAGCTGGAAACTTTTTGAAAAATCATATTAATTAAGCCAGGTGCAGTGGCACGCACCTGTAATCCAGTACTTGGGAGGCTGAAACAGGAGGATCACAGGTTCCAGGCCAGCCTCAGCAACTTAGTGAGACTCTCAGCAACCTAGTGAGACCCTATTTCAAAACAATGTAAAAAGGGTGAGGGGTATAGCTTAGAGGTAGAAGGTCACTGAGTTCAATCCCAGTAAAACACACACACACACACACACACAGACACACACACACAGACACACACACACACACACACCACATTAAGAAGAGTCCTGCTTGGGGTAAGGGAAAGATCATACTAGGACAGATTCTGGGGACCCCATGCTTCCATTCTGAAACCCACATAGTATGACCCATTCCTACCCACCTTTCCTCTCCCCTTCACCCATCCTATCAGGCTTTTCTGGGAAATTAAAAAAGAAATTATGGAAATTTTACTCTCATATCTGTAACAACGATTATTAACTAATATTTTAGTGTCTATATATGCCCGCCCGGTATTCAGTGCTTTAGTGTATATTCTTACTTAACCCTTACTTCTTACTTCAACCCAGTGAAGCAAGTACTATGATTAGCACCATCTTAATACCTCAGAACACTGAGGCATAAGGAGGTTAATGACCTGCCCAATTACAAGGGTCGCAGGCGTGGAGGTACTTCAGCACTGGGAGTCTGGTGATCAGCCCCATGCAATGTGGCTGGGGCTCACAGAAAGAGAGAGATGTTAGAGAGCATCAGCCATCATCTAGCAAGAAGATCCTGCTCCTAATATTTAATCCAACAGATGAGGAAAACTGACACCGAGGTGACTAGACCAAGGCCCATCCCATAACTTTGCCACCATAGTCCCTGTCTCTGAATCATCACATTTCTGGCTCCAAGCTGGATGAAGCCTTTCCTTGCCATTCCATCAGTGCCCACTGCTTCCAAAACCCGGCCCATCAGCAGACGGGCCACTCAGCCACCTCTGGCTTTGTTGAGTTTTCCAGCCCCCCAAAAACTAAGAAGCTGCTACTTCCTGAGGATACACTTCCTGCCAAGCTCAAACAATCCTATCATCGCTATGGGACAAATACTACTATTATCCTCATTTTTTAGAGATGGAAAGATGGAGCCGGGCATGGTGGCACATGATTGTAATCCCAGTACTTGGGAGGCTGAGACAGGAGGATCTTGGGTTCAAAGCCAGCCTTGACAACTTAGCGAAGCCCTCTGCAACTAAGTGAGACCCTGTTTCCAAATAAGAAATAAAATTGGGCTGGGGGTGTAACTTGGAGGTAGAATGCCTCTGGGTTCAATCCCCAGTACCAAAAAGAGGGAAGAAGGGAGAGAGAGAAAGAGAGAGAGAGAGAGAGAGAGAGAGATGGAAAGATGGGCCCAGAGAACTTAAATGACTTTCCCAAAGTCACACAGCTAGAAAGCAGGAAGCTCTTAGTCACTAGGCTGCCATGCACGCATGCATAATGTTGAACTCTGATCAACAGCACCTGTCCCACCTCTTCTCCACCAGATTAACCTGCACCTGCTTTGTTCCTAACAGTGCTGGTAGATTATGGCATACACTTCACCAACTCCATGCCTGCCATCCTGTCTCATAACTGGAGGTTAAACGTGATTCAGAGGGTAGAGTAATGCAAAGTCAGCAGTCTGTAGAACTGGTTTTATCATCTACCACATGCCTGGACCAACTCTCCTCCTAGGGACCTAAATTCTTCTACTGACTTACCAGCCCATGCAATCGATGCCTGATGGGAAGAAGGTCTAGCAGCCACCAAGCAACACCCAGATCCCTCTGGGATAAGCAGTGATGCATGAGTTTGCCTGTGAAGACCTGAGAGCATCATAATTCAAAAAATGCAGAGGGCAAGCTGAGCAAGATTCCTGAGATAATTGAAATTGACCCATAACTCACCAGCTACCATGGGATATTCTTTGCTTCTATCACTAGCAATCAAATCAGGGGGCATGATCAGATTTTTAATTTGAAACCTCGGACATGCAATGTCATCTTTAATGACTCTGGGCAAAAGATGCTCATTACAGATCTCAACTCATCTAAATTAAAACATGAAACCTAAAAATTAAGCAGAAAATTCTCAATTTCTCAGTTCTGTATGATCAGAGAAAAACACGCACGCAAATGGAATACACATACTCCTTGGGGTTTTGTTATGCCTGCAAATATTTTCACAGGAATTCTAGGAAAGAGGAAAGCTAAAAGATAAAAAAAATAAACAGAATTACCAAGTGATGACTTTTTGGTTTGCGCCATCTGGGTGAATGGCAATTTTTCATAGCCAATTTGAACTATCATGTCAAGGAAGTTGACATGATATCTCTCTGCTGATGGCCAATTTCATTTGTTCTAGGACATAGAGCTGACATGCCTTTAAGATTGCAGGCTGTTGGCTTCAAGTCTTCTCTCAATGCTAAGTGGACTGATAGTACAATCCACCAGCACCATGCTCAGGTACATAAGGTACCTGTAACATGGTGGCCTAAAAATTCATCTCTCATCATCAGTTCTAAAACTCATGTGGTGTGGGTTTTCTAGAAGTTCAAGTAACCATTGAGTAATCTCCAGAGATTGTTTTAAGTCTCTCCCCCCCATTTCCCACCCACCCTCTCCTTCGCGTTTCTATTATATGAATGACTGCTATGGCCAGCAGGATACCAGATTTGGATCACCAGATTTCTTATCTGCTCATGATTAAATTCTTCTTGGACTTGAATCCAGGAAGATAAAGCCATTTTCTGTCTGCAGCAATACCTCAATAGATAGCCCAGAAATATTAAATAAAGTTAGATGTTCATAGACATGATAAACTCAAATCAAAACTTGTTTTCCTTTAACATGCATTCTTAAGAGAAAAGTTAAAGAATGAGGCCAAGGAGCCAGATGTGGTGGCCCAGGCAGGAGAAGTACAGGTTCGAGAACAGCCTCAGAAACTTAGCAGGATTCTCAACAACCCACCAAGACCCTGTATCAAAACAAAATAAAAATGCCTGGGGGTGTACCTTGGAGATAGAATATCCCTGGATTCAATTACCAGTACCACAAAAAAAAAAATGGGAGTCAGGGTCCAGGTTATGCTACCATCTACTGAACACAAATTATGATACGCCTCTTCCTAAAGATGACAGAGAAATTTGCAAATAGCACAAAGAAAAGCTACAATAATTTTATTCTTTTTTAAATTTAACTACTTCTGAGCTTTCCATTGTGAACTATAGCTCAGAAATGGTTAACCTCCATTCCTAAATTCAATCATTTAATATGGAATGGCCATTGTGTACAAAGACCCAAGTGTTTCTAAGTATAATTGGTGAACTGGAAAACTCTTCAAAAAAACTAAAAGCATAGAAAACTCTGTACCCATGCATAGGAAGGAAACTAGGACAGGAGTCTAGGTTGCTCCCAGGAAACACCCTGTTACCTCATCACCTGCTCTTGTAAACACCTCTCAGAGCACTTAGGGGTCACACCAGAGCTTCCTACTCAGTGTCATTACTACTCTCTTGCCCACATTTGTCTTAAAACTTTTAATGGGATGGAAGAGAGAGTGTCTCAACAGCCTAGAATCTAAACTATTTAAATCTAGTTCTAATCAAGATGACAAAAGTCTCAGAAGACATGTTTTTCCACCTCTGTGGTTTATATAGAACTGAGGGTCTTTGTTGGACAAAAAATAAGAAAAGGAAAGGAAGATAACCAGTCCAAGTGTGAAATGCAGTCAGCTGTCTAAACTGCCTCTGTGACAATTGATGGTTGGTGTTTATGGACAAGGAGCCTGGAGCTAGCCCGCCTGCAGAGCCATGGTTTTATGATGTGGGTGGGCACTGCAGAAGCCCCTACGAATGCAGGAGTCCAGACATTCAAACTGCAGAGGCAGAGGAGCTGGGCGAGGCTCACACCAGACACCTGTGACACACGCCCGAATCAGGCCAGGTCCCAAGCTGTTGATTCAGGAAATTGCTCTTATGAGCAGATCAAAAGTGAACAGAGCTTCCTATCAGGTTCACCTTCTAAACAAATAAAAAACAAGGAAATAACAAACACTCCCTGGCCTTCTTGTTAGGGAGAGCCCCCTCTGCTAACATTTCCCAATCATGCCATTAAAATGGAGCAACCTGGTATTCAATGAAGTAATTAAGGATCGATCATAATTACTTGACATTCCCTGCAGTAACTATATGAAATCTCTGGCCCCCCAAATTGAACTAGACAAAAAATAAAATGCATTTAAAGAGGTTTAGAAGATGGGCGTGGTGGCAGACGCCTAAATCCCAGTACTTAGGAGGCTGAGATAGGAGGATTGCAGGTTTGCTCAGCCTCAGCCTTAGCAAGGCCCTCAGAAACTTAGTGAGACCCTGTTTCAAAATAAAAAATAGAGGATCCGGGTTCACAGCCAACCTCAGCTACTTAGTGAGGCCCTCCTGCAACTTCGTGAGACCCGGTTTCAGTAAAGGATAAAAAACAGGGCCAGGGGTGTAGCGCGGAGGTAGAACACCCTGGGTTCAATCCCCGGTACCGCAAAAAAAAATAAATAAATAAAAAAAAATAGAACAGGACTGGGGGTATAGCTCAGAGGTAGAATGCCTCTGGGTTCAACCCCCAATACCCCCCCCCAAAAAAAGGCTTAGATAAACTCAGCATCTATAATAAATTACTATGGAAAGCCAGGATGTTGAGGGCTGCCTACCTCCTTTTGAATAGCAACATTAGAAATGACAGTGTTCAAATAAGACTTGAATGAGCCACACGAATGGGGCAAAATGGCAATTCCGAGCAGGGCTAACATTGGGGAGAGACAAACAAGGTATCCAGAGGGCGAAATGTAAGTAGGCACTGACTCCCAACGTTGAGCCAGAGTCAATCCTGTGGTTCAAATGTCAGGTTTGCAATGGAAATGCACTCCTGTCACTTGCCACACGATCAAAGTGATAACGAAAAACACAGCTGCAAGCAAGTCCATCTGGAAAACAACAATCAAATAGCAGGGCGGCAAAGGGATCTTTTGAAACAAAATTTACAAGCCAACCATAAACTTATGAGACAAAAATCAAGAACGGTAAACGAACTCAGAAAAAGTACATCAACGTAAAAGCTAACATTTGTAAATATCTGCTATGTGCCAACTGTTCTAAACGCATTAGCTTACATAATCATCAAAACAACTCTTGAAGGCAGGTGTTATCATTTCTATTGTTATTACTCTTGAAATAAGAAGACAAACAGAAAAATTTAGTGACCCAGATCTGAGAATTAGTAAACATCAACACTGGCCCATGCTATTATCCTGAGTCTATTTTTTTTAATCAACAATCTCACCTACAGAGGTCATTTCAAGGAAAACAGAAAGCAACAAAATAATCAATAGCAGGCACCTAGTAGGAAACCACTTCAGACGTAAGCCCTTGTGCACTGGCACACAGACTTAGTGAGAAACTCTCCTATCTCATCTATCGTCGTGTTTTGCTGATCATTTTGAGAGGTAGAGAAAGCACGGGTTGTCATTCTGTTAGTGCCAAATGTGTCTTGAATGTTAGGATGAAAAAAGATAGTAGCCAAGCTCTTTGAGGCCAGATAAGCCATGGTTCCTCTCTCTGGACACCCCTTGAAGGACTTTAACAAACCAAGCAACTGACCTCCACATCCCCGTGAAACTGAACATGGTGCTCACGCAGCGAGGGAGGGGTGGTGGGCTGAGTCCATCCAGGCGCATGAGCAGAGCTGGGACGCCAAAGAGCACCAAATACTTCACATAGAAGAAGAGCACTTGGGCCAAGGCCAGACCTCCTGAAAGGCAAAGGAACCCATTAGACGCACCACGAGAAGGGAAGCAGTCTCCTGGGACAGGTGCGACATCCCAGGAGCATACCACCTGCCCTGCTTCTCGACCTACTCCCTTCTTCCTCTCAACTCACACATTTAAAACAGTATCCCATGTTGGTTTTACTCAATGAAATTTTTGGATTAATAATGAAATCTCCTTGATGACTATAACAGACAACAGGATCTTAGCGATCATGATAGGAAAGGGAATATCTAAAAATATACAGTGTGTTTTAAAGCCAGTAGAAATGGAAAATCCTTCCCAAATCCTTCCAAAACCTACATCAGTTCACACTCACTAGAACTGCTAAAATAAAAGTCAGTAAATAAATAAATAAATAAATAAATAGTTAAAATAAGGTTATAGCCATATAAGGTTTCACTACCAACCTCACTAACATGTATGAGGAGGAAGGAATGGGGAGCCAGAGGCAAGGTATACAGAGGGAAATACAACAAGTACTGTGTGCATATATGTTTGTATCACTTTGAATCTCACTATGATGTAAAATTACAATGTACCAATAAAAGTATATAAAAATAAATAAAAAAACAAGAAAAAGTTAGACCAACAAGTATTGGTGAAGATGTGGGGAAATTAGAACCATCATACACAGAGACGGCAGATGGGAATATAAAATTAGTGCAGCTGCTTTGGAAAACAACCTGGTAATTTCTCCAAACAAACATAATGTTATCTATCATATGACCCAGGAATTCTACTCTTTGGTACATGCCCAATAGAAATGCAAGCATATCCACAGAAACTTATACCCAGATATTAACACCAGCATTATTCATAATAGCTAAAGGCCACAAGCCAAATTCCATTAACAGATAAATAAATTATGGTATATCCATATAAAGGAATACTATTCCACTCTGAAAAGCAATTAAATAGTAACACATACTGTAACATGGATGAACCCTGAAAGCATTATGCCAAGTGAAAGAAGCCAGTCACAAAAGATCACATATTATACGATTCTACTCATATCAAAGTCCAGAATGGGGAAACCTATAGAGAAAGAAAGAGTGATTGTTTAGTGCCTGGGGCAGGGGGAAGGGACAGGAAGGAAGAAACAGGGAGAGAAGAAGGGTAGCTAAAGGGTAGGATTTGTTGTTAAGGTGATAAAAATATTCTATAATCGGTAGGTGATGATGGTTGTATGTATTGATAAATCCACTAAAAGTCATTGAATTGCACACTTTAAGTGGTGAATTGTACGGCATGTAAAATATACCCCAATAAAACTACTAGAAAAAAATGAACAAAAACCCCACAGGGGGCCCTGTGCTGGCTCTTGGCCTTTCTGGGGTGAGAGGAAAGCAGGTGCGGCCTCTGGGGTATGAGGCCTGTGAGGAGGCTCTGGTTCCCCTGTGGGAGCGACCAGCTCCAGCTGGGATCAGAGGTACTCTCCTGACTCGGCCTTCCTCAGGCTCCCTGGCCGACCACTCCAACCTCTTCACCCCAGGAGGCAGTAAAGATGGGCTCCATGCTGATGCGGTATTGTGCTTGCTGGCCTTGGCAGTCGAGTGAGGAGGTAGGGCAGGTCTGCCAGAGCAGGACTGGCAAGGAGAAGGTCATGAAATAGCACAGAAGGAAGGCCCGGAGGAGGCCAGGGGCCATGTGCCATCTAACTCAAGACTTCCCTGGTACGCAGCAAACTCTGCAGGACACATTGGTGCAGTTGACCAGGTACTCTTCTGGAACATTCTAAAGGAAATGACTAAGCCTCAAAGAGGTACTAGCAGAAAATATTACTGTCTGACCTTTTTATGGCTACATGAGGATCTTTGGAAGAGTGTCATTACAATGAAGCGTGTGGCCGTAAATGATAGCCTTGTGTCAGAAGAAACACAGGAGCCATCTTCTGAATATACAGTTTGGGTAATGGCGGTGGTGGTTCAAATGTGAAAACTGCAGGTCCTACAGTGAGAAAAGTCCCAGGAGTCACTGTGCCTCCTTCCCATTCAGAAGTCATCAAACAGGTTCTTCAGACTTTTAGAAACCTGACTGCAGTCATCCCTGCTGGAAAGGCTGGATGTAAACTTTTAGCATTCTTGGATGTATCTAAGAAAAGAATAAATCTGATATTTGTGTGTGAGTATGTGTGTACACACATACACATTGACCAAGAAGTGAGATATGTATTAACGATGCCATAATGTCATCTTAAAAGCACTGGGTGGAGGAGGAGGGGACATATGACCACTGAGTGGTGAAATCACTTCCACTGGCTGAGATGGCAATGAGGAAGGCTCTAAAATAGTCCAAAAGTCAGGCGTGGTGGCACACACTTGTAATCCCAGTACTTGGGAGACTGAGACAGGAGGATCCGGGTTCACAGCCAGCCTCAGCTACTTAGTGAGGCCCTCCACAACTTAGTGAGACCCTGTTTCAAAATAAAAGAATAAAAAATAGGGCTGGTAGAATGCCCCTGGGTGCAATCCTCAGTACCGCAAAAAATAAAATAAAATAGTCCAAAAATTAAAACACTAGAAGTGTCTGTTCAGTTCACTTGCCCATTTTTTGATTGGGTTATTTGTGTTTTTAGTGGTGATTTTTTTAAGTTCTCTGTATATTCTAGATATGAGTCCTCTGTCAGAGGGGTAGCTGGCAAAAATCTTCTCCCATTCTGTCGGTTCTCTGTTGAGGTTCTTGATTGTTTCCTTTGCTGCACAAAAACTCTTTAGTTTA
>PVJS01021353.1:0-31595 GCA_004027185.1 Glis glis
GAGCTGAATCCTTACCTCTCACCCTACACAAGAGTCAACTCGAGATGGATCAAAGACCTGGAAGTTAGACCAGAGACTGTGAAATTATTAGAAGAAGCCATAGGTCCAACACTCCATCATATAGGCACAGGTAGAAACTTCCTCAACAAGACCTCCAAAGCACAGGAAATTAAAACAAGAATTAATAAGTGGGATAGCACTAAACTACAAAGCTTCTGCTCATCAAAGGAAACCATCAAGAGCTTAAAGAGAAAGCCTACGGAATGGGAAAAGATCTTTGCAAGCTATCCCTCTGACAGAGGTCTAATATCTAGGACATACAAAGAACTTAAAAGACTTTACACTAAGAAAACAAACAATCCAATCAAGAAGTGGGCAACTGAAATGAATAGACACTTCACAAAAGAAGTGGCCAATAGATACATGAAAAAATGTTCAACATCATTAGCAATCAGGGAGAAACAAATCAAAACTACTCTAAGATTTCATCTGACCCCAATTAGAATGGCAAGCATTAAGAAGTCAAACAACAACAAATGTTGGCGAGGATGTGGGGAAATTGGGACTCTTCTACACTGTTGGTGGGATTGCAAACTAGTTCAACCACTGTGGAGATCAGTGTGGAGATTCCTCAGAAAACTGGGAATGGATCCAACATATGATCCGGCTATACCACTATTGGGTATCATACCAAAGGGATTGAAACTAGAAAACAACAGTAATATATGCATACCCATGTTCATAGCAGCACAATTCACAGTGGCCAAATTATGGAACCAACCTAATGTCCATCAACAGATGAATGGATTACAAAATTATGGGAAATACACACAATGGAATTCTACTCAACAATAAAGAAGAACAAAATAACAGCATTCGCAAGAAAATGGAAAGATCTGGAGAACATTATGTTAAGTGAGATTAGCCAATCACAAAAAAAGAAGGGACATATGTTTTCACTAATATGCGCAACTTAGGGAGTAGTGGGGACACAAAAGGGACTCCAATGACAATGGAGAACCCTCAGCGGTGCAAGGGAAAGGGTACAAGGGAAGGGGAAGGGTAAGAAAGAAGTGAATCTATGGAATTACTGTCAAAAACAATGTGTACATATGAGATTATACCAATATCATTCTCAGTGCTACATGTGGGGGGGTGGGGGGGAGGGACATCGGGAGCTGTGTGCATGTATGTTAACACCAACTGATACTCATTATGATGTGAGACTACAATGCACCAATAAAAACATAAAAAATAAATAAATTTAAAAAAATAAAATAAAATCATGATGTCCATTACAGAGGCACGGTGACAGTGTTGTCCTTGTCATGGTTATTCAAAATCTCTGAGCATCTGCTATATGTCAAATATACTTCCAGGCTCCAGAAAGTAGAAGTGTGGGGTGAATCCAAGGATAAGCTATGCATGGCCCCTGCTCATCAAGGAAGGGAAGTGTACTAGAGGAGCAGAGTATCTCCTAAATGAACAAAGACCACTCAATGGATATCAGCACCAGCAGGTGGGGGACCTAAGGAGAACAGCACAACTCTTCACAGGAGCAAGGAGTAGCTGGCATTTGAGCTGGATGGAGGAGGACAGCAAAAGTCCATTCCAGGCAGAGGAATTAGTGTGCCCGGGCCTCCGAGGTGTGACAGGTCATGAAGGGTGCATAGATAATGGTAGGATGAGCCAGTGCAATTGGCCATGAACTCCATAGGCCTTACTAAGGAGGGGAGGCTTTGCTGGAGGCCACCAACACGCTGGGGGTCCATCAGGGAATTATATAGGAGAATACAGGACCAGATTCAGGCACCAGGAAGATGGGCACTAGGGTAGTGAGAGGTCACAGGAGCACCTGGGGCACAGAGACCAGTGAGGAGGAGCTGTCATTGTTCAGGCAAGTGACAAGGGTTAAGCTGGGGATCTGCCCCTGTTACTTAACCTTTCATTTGCAGAGTGAAATAACATTGCTTGTCCTGCCTCCTATATGGGGCTATTATAAAGTCATCAATAATGGAAAGATAATAAAAATAATAGCCAATATGTATTGAGCATGTATGTGTTTTAAGTAACATTGAGCATGTGCTAGTCATCAGCTATTGTTCTAAGAGCTTTACAAATACTCCTTCTTTTAATCTTCACAATGATCCTGTGAAATGAGGACTTTCATTGAACTTAGTTTAGAGATGAGGAAATTAAGACATAGAAATGTTAAGTAATTCATATCAGATCACACAGGAGTTAGTAGTGGAGCTGTGATTTGCACCCAGGCAGCCTGGCCCGAGTCCTTGCTCTTAAACACTATGTCCGCAGCTTAAGACATGTGCAGCACTGTGTTAAGTACCCTATAGCTGCTGTCTGTTACTTTGGTCTTCACAATAATTCGAAGAGGTAGGCACTCTTATCCCTGCTTTGTAGATAAGCCAACTGAGACAGAGCAGATGGGTACCTTGCCCAAGGCTGCACATCTAATAAATGGTTGAGTTGCAAACTGGTCCCTGTGGCTGCAAAGTTTGTGCTCTTAACTTTCCTCCCCACTCCCTTCATTCTGCAAAGTATGAACACCAGGGGGAGAGGCCAGGCAGGGAGCAGCAACCTGGAAGCGAGGCTGAACACCTGGAATAGTGGTCTATCAGATGTGACCTGCCTGCCTGGCCAGATTTCCCCACTCAATGTTAAGCAGAGAGGAGAAAAGACAAGTTCCTGCTCTATCCCAGCACCCCTCATTCAGCTCCCAAGGAAGTCAGGCTGTGTCCACTGGACAGTAAAACACCCCAATCTCTGGTGGGGTGAGGATCTGAAGGTCTCAGCACTAGGAACAGGGGTTGGCAAATTATGGTATCTCAGTCAGACCTGCTGTGCTGACTGGTTCTGGCAAAAACAAGACGTCAGTTAGCACAGCTGTAAATCCCTGTGACAGCAACACCCCAGGCCCCAGGCGCACTCTGGGCCAGGCTGGAGCCACAATGTCCAGAGCTTTCTCCTGCCACTTCTTGGGACTGGGAGTCCTGGCTTGGGGCCTGGCAATGGGATCATTAATCTATGGACAGGCTTCATACGGAGGAAAACATGCAAAAAATTTTACAGAAGAAAAAAGAGTTAAAAAATAAATTCAGTTGAGACCAGGCCATCCAGGGCTGTGATTCTAAAACAAGAAGCAAAGCCCCCAGCGAGATGCATTGCCCAGCACCTCGGCAGTGTTATATATGTGTGTATTAAATAAGGTAAATGAGCTCTAGGAAAACACAAGATATCTCTCCCACAGGAGGATATCATAACATCCAGGTTAATGGAGGAGGGAGCTAGGGATGAGATGCTTACTGTTTCTTTTAAAAGGGTTTGGATTTGGAAGTCACTGATTCTGGATCACAGGGAAAATCAAAGTGCTCATCAACCACATGCCACAGCAGCTACACTAAGGCAGCCACAGCCACAGCCTTGGAATCTGGGATGAGGTGGGGTGGCCCAGGAACTCTAGAAACTCCTCGGGTGTAGTCTGTGCTAAAGCTCTCGAAATTCACACTCATAAATACCTGAGATCATTTAGTTCACAGCCAACACAGGAAAGGAATCATGCTGAGGACCAGAGAAGGGCCTTGTCCAAGGGCACGTAGCTGATGTGTGTGGGGAATGGAGGCAGAGCCAAGATCTGCTAGAACTGGGGCATCTTTCACCACATCAGCCTTCTGGCCTTGACCCAGCAAGGCTCAGAGCCCAGCATATGGCTCCCAGCCTGGTTGGAGCAGCTGCCACCCTGGCCTGGCAGGGCCTGCTGAGTGCGCTGGCCCCAGCTCATGGCACTCCTGACCAGCACCTGCCACCAAGTTCTGGCAGTCCCAAGATGCCGCAGGCTGTTTCCTCTTTAAGTAGGGGGTTGGGGATTCTCATCTCACCTCCTACACATTTACAACCTGAAGGGGCTTCAGGTGGGGGCACTCATCCAGAAGAGGCAGCCCAAGACATTCCACCAATCCCAGCTGTCTCATCCACACTGAGTCCACATTCCTGACTCAAGCAGGCTTCTCTGCCCCTGAAACTGGTACATTGGGGTAACAGGAAAATCCCCCAATAGCAACAGCTCAATGTAACTGAATCCAAACTGTATACTCTCATCCACAAAGGAGTGGCTCTCCTCCCAGCAGGGATTTGGAGACCCAGATCCTTCCCCCTTGTGACTCTGCCACCTCAACCCATGGCCGAGAGCACCATGACTGGCTGCTTCAGGCCAATGGAAGAGGAAGGCAAGCTGGGGCACTGGTTCAGGAGGCTTTTGTGGGCTGGCCTAGAAGAGGCTCTTATTCCCTTCACCCACATTCCACTGGCCAGAATTTAGCCACATGGACCTGGCTGTAAAGGAATGAGAGGTATCATCTAGCTGTTTATGCAGGACAAAGGCTTTGGTGGATACATAGGTTGTCTTTCCTACAACCGACCTCATGACTGTGCCCTGTGGCATTTGATGGCCTCGGACTGGAGTTCCTGCAGCAGTCAGCAACTTGCTCTGTCCAGGAAGCCATCAAAGGGAATCTGAGCTGGGTGTGGGAGCACACACCTATAATCCCAGGACTTGGGAGGCTGAGAAAGGAGGATCACAGGTTGGAGGACAGCCTCAGCAATGTAGCGATACTCTCAGTAACCTAGTGAGACCCTGTTTCAAAAAAACAAAAAATAAAAAGGGCTGAGGGTACAGCTCAGGGGTGGAATGACCCTGGATTCAATCCCTGGTACCACACATACACACAAAAAAAAAGGAATCTGATGGCCCTCAATGTCCACTCTATGATGTGCAAGGAGAATGACAGCGATGGACTTTGGAACTCACTGAAGGGCAAAGAACTGTGCACAGCCCCCTGCAGCCTCCCTGCACCCCTCACACAGAGGAGCCCCCCAGTGCATGCTTGTTGAATGGGACAAGGGGCGTGAATGTAAGCTGCATCTATGCAGGTCACCAGACACAAGCGTGGCTGCAGGACACTGTGGCCTGCCTGGCAGGAGCTTCATGCCTGGAACTCCCAGGTCCCCTTCCTGGCTTGGCAGCCAGGAACCAAGAAGAAGGGGACAGTCAGAGCCACCACCTCCTCCTTGATGGCTCTCACGTCAGAGGCAGATTCTCAGCTTGTCTGTGTGGGAAGGAAGCAGGAGCTGTTTCCATTTTATTTCATATTCGTCACGAACTGTGTCCCCCAGACATGAGAAGACACAGAAGCAATGCTCCTGCTCCCTCACCCCAGCTCCTCAAAAGCAGGGGCTCAGAGAGAAATGTGTGAAGGGGAACATCCTTGACCTCCAGGAACAGACACAACCTCCCCAAGAAGAGGCCAGGACAGGGAAAACAGCAAAAAGCCAAATCGGCTACAAATTGACTTTGTGACCTTGGGCAAGTGACAAATTCTCTAGGTCTTCATCCCCCCCCCATCTGTCAAATAGAGATAATAAAGGCAGTTCTGAAGTTAGAATGAGATAATCAATGTTTAAATGGTGCTGGAAAGTATAAAGCTTTATATGAGAATATAAGGTATTATTATCCACTCACCCTTCCTGCCTCTCCAGTGAATTCAGATGTTTGGTAACAATTATAATCTTGGCTAGAACTCAGTCTTGATGAGTAGAAGAAATACAGCAGCCTCCACATTCAAGAAATGGTGCTATAGCTTGGATCTTAAATGTCCCCCAAAGGCCCATGTGTTACAGGCTTGGTCCCCAGGGAGGTACTACTAAGGAGTGGTGGAACCTTTAAGGGGTAGAGCCTTGTAGTAGGGGTGGTTAGGGGATTGTGGGACCCTGGTCTCCTCCTCTTTCTCTCTTTTGCTTCCCAGCCATGAGATGAACAGTTTGGGTCTGCCACACACTCCTGCCATGATGTACTGCCACAGGACCAAAGCAATGGGACCAACCAATCATGAACTAAAACTACCAGGCACAGTGGCACAAACCTGTAATCTCAGTACTTGGGAGTCAGAGACAGGAGGATCACAGATTTGAGGCCAGCCTCAGCAACTTAGTGAGACTCTCAGCAACTTAGCAAGACCCTGTTTCAAAATGAAAAAGGGACTAGAGGTGTATAGCTCAGAGGTAGAATGCCCCTGGGTTCAATTTCCAGTTCCAAAATACAAACAAAAACCCTTTAAAACTGTGAGCCAAAATAAACCTTCTCTCTTTATAAGAGTTATCTCAGGTATTTGTTATGGTGCTGGAAAACTGATCAACACAGATGGGGACTGAGACACAGTCCTGTACTATCCACACAGCAGGCAAGTTTCAGGATGCATGCTTTACCCAGGGAATATATGCCTGTTGAGATAATGAACTGTGACCCGCTGGGGACTTCCACTGCATTTATCACAAGCCAGCTCTTTCAGACTCGAATGTGGTGTCTGCTGGACTGTGAGGAACACGGCAGTCATAACATCATAGAATTCTGTTGGTTAGGACCCCCATCCTTGGGGGAAATGCACTCATTACCAAGCAAAGGTGGGAAACTGACTCAATTTCCCACTGACCTGTTAAAGGTAGACCCAGGTTTATGTGAATCATCACTTACTTGGTTTGGGATCTTGAGCAAAATACTTAACTCCCTCCTGTCCAGGTTTCTCCTCCCAGGAATAAGAAAGAAATTTGGTAACCAAAAGATATAGTTCAAGTGGAAGGTATTTCTTGCTATTGATCAAATCTCTTACCTATGAGTCACCTGCCATGTGCTCAGATTCTCTTGAATATAAGACATGGGTTTCCATTTTCCTTCTGCTGGAATTTAATGCATCGTGATGTGGCCAGCCTGTCACACAGCCAGCACAAATTCTTCCTTGGGGTGGACAGAGAAGATACTGCTGGGGTGGGATACAGGGATTGTGACACATGCAAACTTTTAATTAATGCAAAGCAGAAGCAAGAGCTAAGATCTTTCTGGATTCCAGTCTGATTCCTAGAAGGGTAGAGCCTGGCTGGGCATCCTAGACCCCTCTCTCAGACAAGACTGTTTGACAGACTCTGCTTCGAGGTTGCCTGAACTTGAATGACAATGAGCAGAACCACAGAATAAGGCTGGAAACAAGATCCAGGAGGATTCAGGGGAAAGAAGGAATATGAGAATGAAGAGAAACAGGGCACTTTCAGAGCCTCATTTTCTCATTACCATGTGCATTTATTTCCTATGTTGGAAGAGGAGAGAAAGTTTTCCATTGAGAGTCTAAGGCGATCCTGTGTAACACCACTTTGTAGCCACTTTCTCTTGCCAACTACGACAGCAGCTGTGAAGCATGACTCTTCTGGGCAGCCCCTGGCATTTCTACGACAGGAGCAACTCAGAATCTGTTTCCCCCAGAGCTTCCACACCTCCTTATGCTGTCCCTGCCCCCAAGCTTTCATTTGGACATGTTTCTGCAGGTGAGATTCCTGGTAGAAATGATTTCTAGTCTTCAAACCACGTTCAAATCAAGGGCCAACCACAAAGAATCAGAGATCCCTTCATCTTCTGCAGTGACCTGTGCGAGCACATGAACAGGGACAGAATGGCAGACACAGAGCTCCAATGCATACGTCTAACTTGAAGCATCTGATGGTTGGTATAAAAGCCCTGCTCAGCACCCAGGCTCAGAACCATCTTCAAAAAGCCCCCGGGTCCTGCCAGCCTCTGTACTGGACAAATTAATTATCCTGAGCTCCAAGGCAAGACAGAAGGCTTAATCAGGTCAGCAGCCTTTGATCTGAAAATAAGTACCTTCTCGACACTCAATGGATTATAGGAGTTATTCCTGGTAAAGCTGCATCTACCACCACCATGTCAAAGGATATTCAGGGATATTCAGCTGAGAGAAATAATTACATAGTCAAATGCTATCAAACCCACAAAATGAAAGCAAGCCCACCCATCACTCCAGAAGCCAAAGCCTGAGGTTTAGCCAACAGTGGAAAAAAACAGACAAACCCTAAGGTTTTTTCATGCCTCTCTAGTTCTGCTGAGCCTTCACCTGTGGGCGAGGAGGAGGGCTAGGAAGATACGGTTGGGGTTACACCCAGCCTTCTCTGATGGGTACCTATACCCCAGTTTTCAGTCCTATTTTTTTCTGACAAGCTATCATTTTCAGCTAAAATTTTCCACTCTTGGACTCAGCCCAAAGGTAAATTTATTTTGGAAAGTCTGAGCCAAATTCTTCTGCAACTAGAGTTTTAGGCAGGTGAAATAAAGGTTGCTGCTTCTCGCCATATAAAATTGTGGCCTGTGAGCGCAACAATAGTTCAGAGTCCTAGCATTGCCTGGGGCCACATGCCAGAGATTCAGGGACAAATATGCATAGGCTTGGTGTATTAAAGACATGCCCACAAAAGCGATACTGAGAAAGGAACTGAAATTTAATTTTGACATGTCCAAATAGGGATGATAGTAAGTCTTTGGCATTTGTAAGCTTTAGACATCTCAAAATACTTCACTTCCATTATATCATCTGTATCTCACAGTTGCTCTGGGGAAAAGAGGAGACTATCCAGGCTCCCATATGATAGGTGGTAAAACAGGAGCAAAAGAGAGGCTGAGAATCGCATAAGGTCACACTGTATGTCACCTGGAAAGGTGAAGGCTACTGTCTTGACTGCGCTTCTTCCTAGGCCAGATTTGATAGCTCTTTAATAAGTATAAGAGTTAAACTAAATCTTAAAATATGGTACTGTTTTAGTCCATTTTTATGTTACTGTAACAAAATACTGGAAAGTGGACACTTTACAAAGAAAAGAGGTTCATTTAGTTCACAGTTTTGAAAGATGAAAGTTCAAGATTGGTTCACCCCATCTGTTTAGCCTCTGGTGATAGTACCCTTAGCTATGTCACAACATGGCAGAGAAGCAGAAAGGGAAATGGCCATGTGCAGAAGTGACCAAGTGTATTGGGTAGCCTCACTTCATAACAACCCAGTCTTGCAAGAACTCACTCACTTCACAATAATGGCATTAGTCCCTTTCAAGGGCACATCCCAATGACCTAACTACCTCCCACTAGGCCCTACCTCTTAAAGGTTCCACCACCTCTCACATCACCACACTGGGATCACACTTCCAGCACATGAACCTTTCTCAAACCATGTCCAAATAACAGCAGGCATTGAACTATGTTATCTAAGTGTCTTAGGAATAACATTTAGGTGAAACCGCCTTCCTGTTATCTTGATAAATCAGAGCGGGAAGGAAGAGACTGACACTTATGGAATGTCCACACATGCAAGTCAGCATACCAGGCATTTCTTTCTCACAGTAACTCTACAGGACCGGTGTTGCGATGCTTATGTATCAGGAAATGAGACCCAGAGTTAATATTAGAAGCCAGGTGAGTCTACTGACAAAGGCCATGTCACCACACCATAATGCCAGGCTAAGGAAACCCCAAATACCCCACATCACATTTTATACAGAAAGGCCACTTTAGGATTTGAGTTCTGAATTTGTCTTTAACCAGAATGGCTAGTAAAAAGAAAAACAGAAGTCTTACTCATCTTCTTCCTGTCTCTCTCCAACTGCCCAATAGCTACTGAGGGAGGGACACAGAAGGGTCAGAATATTCAGGTTATAAGAGAAAAAATAAAAATGAACAATTTTAAAAATCAGAAAAGCCAATTCCTATATATTAAGCCAATAGTTTCCTTGAGATATAATATACTTAAGAGGAACAAATAGATTTGTTGTCTATACTGAATCCTAAAAACAATAAAAGAGAGTAAATAGAGGTAAAATGCAAATAATCCCACATACTACATGCTGCTCCCTGCCATGACTTTCTTGATGTTTTCCCATACAGGTGTGTACCATCCATATGTCTTAGGGTCTTGGATAAGTAAATGCTCAGTGAATGAAGGATGGATGGATGGATGGATGGATGGATGGATGGATTGACGGATTGACGGATGTCTAGATGGATAGATGGATGGATGGGCAGATGAAGTAGTAATGTTGTCAGAAATAATGTCTTCTATTCCAGGTGGAATCTAAACCTGCACTACTCTATCCATTTGATATTTGGGGATGTGTTTGTCATTTTAATACCAGTAATATAAAGCAAGCTATTTTGGTTTTATCTTCTGTGGGCATATGGATGAAAGAATATGAATTTGGGGGGATTGCAAGTGAACAGGCTGCATAGCTAAGATAGTTTTCCAAAGAATGTGACAGAAGCCCAATTATTGTCTTTTAAATAACAACACAAAATAAATGTTCTAAGAAAAAGGATTTAATAAGAACAAATGGATATTTCTATGTAGGACAATAAAAGAAAATCCAAAGAAGAAACAGTTTCATACACAGAAGGTCCATGTTTGTCCTTCTCGTGGGAAACACTGTGGAGATTTCAGATGAGATGCCTCCACCTTTGGGGAGGTCCTCATCCAGGTATTTATTTATGGGCTAGAGAAGAAAATGTAGACAGAAAGCAAATTACATTGTGGCCTCAAACTCAGGTGGGGGAGACCTAACAGTCTTCAGAAGTACAAAAAAATACTTGCATAGAAGCTGAAGCTCACTATGTTCTGTCTTGTCTAAGGACAGCTAAAATGCAAAACTCTGAGTTAGGAATGACCATTGATTTACAGGGGAAAAAGACTTTTTGGAGAGAACTTTGATCACAGGAGAGGCGCCTATCCACGGAGGCTGTTAGCTGTGACCTGACAGCTGATCTCAGGAACCCTAAGGCCCAGAAATCTTTCTGTGAATAGTCCTCTTCTCTCAAACTTCAGTTTCAGCAGTTCTCAGTCCTACTCCTTCAAGCATAAAATGTTCAAATAGCTCCTTCTGGAGCATCATTGAGGGATAAGGAAGGAAAGAAACGGGGACAAAGAGAGGTGGTCCTCCCCCTGCTTTAAACAAAGGAAGCTCCTCTTTGATGTAGATGACATTCTGGGGCAGCCCTAAAGCTTCATGTTGCAAAGTAGTGTGGGGGCTACTACTAAAAGAAATAAAAGTAATTTGGACACTTTTGTAGAACATTCATTAAATCTCATTCAATACTCAATGCACAAGTATGTATGGAACCATACATAATCCCCTGCCATCGGCCTTGAGGAGACATAAAGCCCAAGCTCAGAACAGACACACCCAACAAACACTGCTGACGTAAACTGAGCTCCTACTAAGGGCCAGATGACCAACTAGACAGCTTACAGATGCCGTCTCATCCGACCATCACAAGAACCTCTTGTAGAGGTTAGGTATGGCCAACCTCATTTTACAGATGAAGAACTGACACTGAAGGAAAGACAAGTAAACCATGCCCAAGAGCTGGGACTAGTAGCCAAGGTTGGCTGCCACTGAGGCCTCTTCACCAGCTCCTGAGACCAGGATGATCTCCACATCTTACCTCAACAGGGGATAACTCATCTCTGTATTTGCTTTGTGATGGTGAGTCCCAAATTTCAGATATAAGGGAAGAAGGGAGGAAATGGTCTACACTCATTAGTGTCTCTGAGGACTCAGGTGCTTTCTAAAATGCCTACATGAGCCGGGCGTGGTGGCGCACGCTTGTAATCCCAGTACTTGAGAGGCGGAGACTGGAGGATCCAGGTTCGCAGCCAGCCTCAGCTACTTAGTGAGGCCCTCCGCAACTTCGTGAGACCCGGTTTCAAAATAAAGTATAAAATATAGGGCCGGGGGTGTAGCTTGGAGGTAGAATGCCCCTGGGTTCCATCCCCAGTACCGCAAAAAAAAAAAATGGCTACATGAAAGGGGAGCCTACATTGATATAGCATTTAAGTGGGAATGGGAAGCAGCCTGAACCGATAGGAGAAATCTACCTTCACCTGGGACCTTGCCTGGGCAAGCCAAGGAGGTGGGCAGCACTTGCTATCTTCACTGTGTCACCCCTTCCAGAATACCCCTTCTGTGCTTCAGGCCTGTGCCACCCTGGTAGGCTCTGTGTTCTCCACTCTTGTTATCAAAAGAATCCCCTCTTGTCCCCCAAAAGAATCTGTGGATTGGTCAATTTACCTGATAGTGTGTCTTTAGGTCATTGTGACCCACCTCATTTTCAAGTTCTGTCCTCTGATGAAGGAGCTGGAGATGTATTGGGGATGGACTGATGGGTGACTACCAATGTCTCTCTTCTCTTCTCTCCTGCCCCTCTCTCTCTCTCTCTCTCTCTTTTTCTGTATATGAGTGTGTGTTTCTGTGTAACATCCCAATCTTAACCTTTGAGTGTTTCCAGTTTTTCCAAAAATAAACACAAAAACAAACCCCACCCCAACCATACAAAAATGGAATCTGCCCCTATTTTCTACCCCGTGAGACAACAATAGTTACTATTCATAGAGCACCTATTACGTTTCAAGCCTTGTCCTGGATATAAATATGTTCCATTTAATCCTCAACACAACCCTTCATTTCTCTTCCTTCCCCTACTATCTTATCCTAGAGCTTCCATAACAAAGAACCACTAACTGGACAGCTTAGAACAGAAATACATCCTCCCAAAGTTCTAGAGGCTAGAAGCCCAAAAGCCAAGTGTCAGCAGGGCCCTGCTCCCTCAGACGCCCTGAAGGTGGGTCCTTCCTCACCCCCTGCCACTTTTGGCTTATGACAGCACCACTCCGAGCCCTGCCTCCATCCTCACCTGATCGTCCTCTCCAAGTCTGTCTCTATGTCCAAATTTCCCTTTCTTATAAGGACACTGACCAGACTAGATTAGAGTCCCCCTAATGACCTCATCTTAACTTGACTATACTTGCAGAGACCCTTCTTCCAAATACAGTCACATTCTGAGGCTCTAGGGGTTCAAATTTCAACAAAACTCTTTTTCTACAGACACAACTCATAGCATCCACCTGTGAAACAGTAATGACTCAAAGTCACACAGATCTTGGTCAAAGAAAAGTTGAGTGTCATCCCTACATAATCCTCAGTCAAGAGAGGCAGGGACTTGAACACCCTGAGGAAATCTATCACCACAAAGAATGTCAGGGCCATGCTTCTTATTGCTGTTGCCTCTGCTTCAGACTTCTCTCTCTTCTTCACCTAACTACCCCTACACTTCTGTTAACATCATCTCAAGCAGCCTGACCCCAAAGAGCACTCCTGGACCTCCCAGATTGGGTCAGAACACTTTCCAACAGGATCACTGCACACCTGCTATCTCTCCTTCATCACCACCACTGCAGTTTTCTGTTCCTGGTGAATTTGTTGTTGTTTGATACTAGGGATTGAATCTAGGAGTGATCTACCTCTAATCACCCCCAGTCCTTTTTACTTTGTTGTTGTTGTTGTTGTTGTTGAAACAGAGTCTTGCTAAGTTACTGAGGGTCTTGCTAAGTTGCTGAGGTTGGCTTCAAATCTGCGATCCTCTTGTCTCAGCCTCCCAAGTACTGGGATTACAGTCATGCACCACTGCTCCCAGCTGCTGAGGGATTATTTAACAGATGTCTCTTCATTGTTGAACTTGGAGCCTGCAAGGCAGGGACTTCTCTTCTTTGGCTCTCAGCAGGGCTTAAAGGTGAGGCCTCTGCTGCTTGGAAGGAAAACTCAGGTACCCACTTCCCCCTTATCAGTTAACTGGAGCATGTGCCTTGCATCCCATGCCTTCCAACGTCCACAGGTGGCCGCTGCCTCCCCTCTACCGCCCAACTTACACCTGGCAGTCACAGAAGAACCAAAGAGCTAGCTGTGGCCTGCCTCCTGGACTCCTCAGCTCTGCACAGTTTCCATCCCTCCGCAGCATTCAAATGGGCATCTCCACCCAGCCAGACACAGCAGGCTAGGAGGGCATCTTCACATCACACCTGCTACTGTCAACCAGCAGCAACTGCCTCTTCTAAACCAATACTTCCTGAGGATCCCATATCAGACCTTTAAGGCTGCATCCCATCACCCCACACACAGAATCCTCCAGGATCATGAAAACATGACAAGCCAGCTGCCTTCAGATCAGCTTTAAACAGTTCCTGGAGCTAAAACAAGCTTGGAGCCAGGCTTGGTGGCACATACCTGTAATCCCACTACTTGGGAGGCTGAGACAGGGGGATTGCAGGGTCGAGGCCAGCCTCAGCAACTCAGCGAGACCCTCAATAACTCAGTGAGACCCTGTTTCAAAATAAAAAATAAAAAGAGCTAGGGGTATAGCTTGGAAATAGAATAGCCCTGGATTCGATCCCCAGTACCCCCCCCAAAATGAAGCAAGCTTGATCTATGTACAAAGGACAGCCAGGCCATGTCTATAGTGACCCACTCAGCATGGGGACTGATAGGAAAACCCACAGGCTCCTCATCCTCACCCCCACTGCAGCCCCTCGGGCACACAGAGGGGCTCTGCATGGTACCACAGAGGAAGGCCATCTGGCCATTTCTCACTCCTTTACTTTGTAACTCACTGCTAATTCATTCACCCTTTCTTGAAGCCTTTCTTGAGTATTGATAGTGTCACCAGAAGGATTTAGGACAGGAGTTGAGAGAGGAAAAAAGAAAAAGTGGCCCATTTCACACCTATAAGACATCATCTTAACTCTGAGGAGAAACAGGCAGGGAAGCCAAGGAAAGACAGAGTAAAGGCTGGCTGCTGGGCCTGCAGGGGGTGTGGACAGGCTGTCGGAGAAGGAAGAGAGGGTGAGGCAGAGCTTCCAAGCAAAGGGAAAGCGAAATACATTATGGGAACAGCAAACCACACCACTTGTCTGAGGTGTAGGGTGTCTATTAAAATAAAAATAGAAAAAGCTAAAAAAGATCAAACAGGAGACCTGTTTAAAAAGGGGTCTCATAACTAGCCAATAAGGTATAATTTATTACAACTCCCTCAACAATATGTAAATTTTAACCTACTACTAATGGTGAATTTTCAAGTTCAGGGATGTTAATTCCCTCCAAAGGGACAGTGACCACATAGACTTTCTACATCTAATGCACGTTCTGCTCATGGCTACACCCGCAGCCAGACCCTAAGAAACCCAGACAACTCTCTCCCCACAGCCGTCCATGATCACCCTCAGGGCAGACATAGATTGGCTGCTTGTCCAGATGGGCTCCTAGGATACATGGTATTTGCAATTGTGCCCAGATGCAAGATCTTGGATTAAAAAACCTGTGTCTCATCCCCATGGGTTCCTACTTACACTACTGTCTTCCCTCCCCCCTCTTGCCTTTTTCTTTCCTCTTCCTTTATAATTTTTTTTTCTGGGTTCACTGCCATTTGCAGCAGCTGCTGAATTTCACATATCTGGGAAGCCCATTAACTTGGAGTTTACTTGTGTTCCACATCATTACCGGAGCTGTTGGGCAAAATGGGGCCTCTCGCCCCATCCCCACCCCTCGGGAGCTATATCCCCACTGGTTGGAGGCACTCCCCCCACACAGCCCCTTCCCTTCCCTCACACTGCCAACTGGAGATTGATGTTTTACATCAAGCCAGACCATATTAATTTTGCCAAAATGCAATTATAAATATGATTTGGGATTCTAGTAGAAAAATCCCATCAAATTCACCAAATCTATGTTCTTTCATGTAAATCTGTAAAGTAACTCATCCTACACAAAACTATTTCAACCAGTTTTCTAGATACTTGCCCACAAAATGAGCGTGGGCTGCCTGACCCACAGCCAAACGTTACATTTGCATGTGGCACCCAGTGGAGCATTTGTGGGAAATACAGCCAGCACAGATGGGTGTCCACTTGAATCGTAGCTGCCTGGAAATTGAAACTAAATCTACGGGGAGATGACACAAGCTCAGAAACTTGTTGGAAACTGGTCTCTCTTCTTCTTCTGTCAAAAGGCTGCTTTCCATTCACTCTGGCTAGGAATGATGTATGTTAAGAGTTTTAATGTTCTCAATTTCTTTCAATGTAAAACACACACACACACACACTCAGGTTGAGCATCCCTAATCTGAAAATTCAAACTCCAAAATGTTCTGAAATCCAAACTTTTCAATACCAACATTATACAGAGCATTTCAGTTTTTTATTTTTGAATTAGGGATGCTAAACCAATAGAGTCCATGCAAATATTCTAAAGTCTGAAACACTCCAAAGATCTGAAACATTTCTGGTCCCAAGCATTTTAGATAAAGGATACTCAACCTGTATACAATTGAAATATCAGGGGACAAATTCCAACTACCTGCAGCAATAGCTAGGTTCTGATTCATCAGTAAAAGCTCATAGGGGCCGGGCATGGTGGCACATGCTTGTAATCCCAGTACTTGGGAGGCGGAGACCAGAGGATCCAGGTTCGTGGCCAGCCTCAGCTACTTAGTGAGGCCCTCCACAACTTTGTGAGACCTGGTTTCAAAATAAAGAATAAAAAAATAGGGCCAAGGGTATAGCTCAGAGGTAGAACACCTCTGGGTTCAATCCCCGGTACCGCAAAAAAAAAAAAAAGCTCATAGGGAAGTGGGCTTGATACTGTTATCCCAGTACTTGGGAGGCTGAGATTGGAGGATCACATGTTTGAGGCCAGCAGAGCATGGTAACTTAGTGAGATCCTGTCTCAAAATTTTAAAAAATTTAAAAATAGGGCTGAGGGTATAGCTCAGAGATGGAAGGCCCCTGGGAATTGGGGTGTCAGTGGAGCTGATCTGACCATTCAGTCTAGAAATGGGACACTAAGGGAAGGGCAAGCCTCTGACATAGGAAGCAACTTCTAGTCAGCTCCTGGGAATGGAAGCAGGTGAGGGCCAAGGGCCTCCAGGTAAAGATGGCACCTGCTAGGAGGCCACTTAAGGAGTAAGGACATGAGGGCTAGAATAAAAGAAAGAACCAGAGATGCCGCTTACATGGTGCCAACCAGTCTACACTGAATCGAGAGCAGAAGCCTGTTCTCTACCCTTCCATTTCTCTGCTTTTGTTGGGGAGGATCTGGTTACCATTTTCATGCTGGTTTTGTTTTGTGTTGTTCATTTATTTTGTATACCTTATCTGTCCTGGCTCAATAAGGAATAAAGTGGATTTTCATCCATACTTTGGCCAAGAACAAGAGCAGGTCAAAACACCTTATCAAGAGGCAGAGAGGACAATGGTGTTGGTCAGACCAGAGCTCTCCAAAGCCCAAAAACAACCTCAGGACCAGAGCCAAGCAGGCTCTGGGCAAGGCAAGGCCAGCAGGGGGTGCTCCTCTCCTCACCTGCACAGATCCACGCAGGTAAACTGGCTCTTTGAAAGGGAGAATATAATCGCCATCAGGTACATCAGAGGATTTCATTTTCTCTTTTTTTTTTTCTTTTGAACCCAGGGGTATTCTACCTCCGAGCTACACCCCCAGCCTGATTTTTTATTCTTTATTTTTGAAACAGGGTCTCCCTAAGTTGCAGAGGGCCTCACTAAGTAGCTGAGGCTGGCTGCGAACCCGGATCCTCCAGTCTCCGCCTCCCAAGTACTGGGATTACAAGCGTGTGCCACCATGCCTGGCTATAGCATTTCATTTTACTTGGAGGCATCTTCCTGAGGATTAGAATAACATCCACCTTTGATCTCAGGGGATAATTTCAATCTCAGGGGATAATCTTCAATATTACCATCCATGGACATTAACAGAAGCATGGTCATAAAAGGATTTGCTTTCAGCTCTGCAGCAAACATGGCCTTGTTAGCAGGTACAAAAGCCAAGGGGGAGAGGCAGTTGAGAATAAAAAGTAAGTGGGTGTGGGGCCCCAGGGAAAGAGCAGATCTGTGCTCAGGGAGCTGTGGTCCTGTGACCAGCCCACGTGGTCAACAGTCCTGGGCAATCACTCCCTGGTCCTCACGGGCTCATTCAAGGACAAGAAAGCTTCTTCGAGCTCTGCAATGAGTCCAAAATTCTAATACAAGAACCAGAGGCCTCATGGTAGCCAGATTTCACTACATGGAACAGTTTTTTTTGGGGGGGGGGTTGTGGGGTTTTTTTTCATACTGGGGATTGAATCCAGGGGCATTCTACCTCCAAGTTACACCTTTAGCCCAATTTTATTTTATTTTTTATTTTGAAACAGGGTCTGGCTAAGTTACTAAGACTGGCCTTGAACCTACGATCCTCCTGTCTCAGCCTCCCGAGTACTGGGATTACAATTATGCGCCACCACACCAAGCTATGTGGGACAATTTAACACTCAGCATTCTGTTTCCTGTAAGAAGATTCTAGCTCAGTGGGAAAACTGAGATTCAGGTTCTCAGGCCTCCATTCGCCCCCACAGACTCCTGTCATGCGCTCAGCTTATTCAGAGAGGCCTCGATGTTTCAAAGCAAATGAAAAGATTATGCCAGGTGGCCCCTTCACCCACCACGCAGCCTCAAGGGAAGGACAGTCCAAAACCCAAGACAAGAAATGGAGAAATCGGAGCAAAAATGCACAAAGCGCCTCAACAGAAACTCCAAGTGCAAGAGCAAGGAGAAAAATGGGTGCACTTCCACTGCCTCCTTCCAGAATCCTCAAAGGAATCAGGAAAAACAAGGTATCTCTTTCTGGGCCCTGGCAATCCAACTGCAAAGAGCTGCAGTTGTTTTTTAACAGGACCTCAGAAAGCCTTTTTCATAAGCTAAAAAAAGTAATTATTTTAACCACTGATGTGTATAATAAACTCTTGTCAGCCTAACATTAAAATCTGTTTCTTTTCTTTGCTCCCCACCCCCTCCCGCATGACCCCTTGCATCCCACAAGCATGGCATATGTTCTATTATTGTTATTTTAAGATTTCTTCAAGGATCTCTGTGATGGGCAGTTATTTTATGAAGGGGTGGTGCATTTACCTAACATAGACACCATCTCCCTACAAGAAAGGAAAGAAAGACTATAATGCAATCAGTGTTCGACCTGTACCCCAGGACCAGGACCTGTTCTGTTGTTGGTGAGCGTTTCAGTAAAATCATTGTGGAAACAGGAAAAATCCAAAGAGGGATGTTACCAAGATCCTTAGAGGCTAAGGGCAAGAGAACAAAGACAAAGGGAAGAGAAAGAACAAAAATAAGCTTTTCTCCTTGGGCTTTACAATAGCCTGCAGTCTGCACGGTTTGAGGGAATAACTCCAAGCTCCTGGAGGAAAGTTCCCTGACTCCAAGAGAAAAAGAGGAAGGAAAAACTGCCCATCTCATAGGTGCATTCCACGAGGGTGGGGAGTGCGGCCAAAGCATCTTGCATGTGGCGCTTAGCTATTCCCAGCCAAACCCAAGTTGCAGAAAGTGGTTTTCTTTCCAGTATACTGTCTTCTTCATGTGACCTCTTCTCTTCCAGTGGTTCCCACTCACTCCCAGGAAAAAGTCCACACTATTTGGCATGATACTCAAAGTCCAGGTGCATCCCACCTGGTCACAGTTCACTCTTAGACACACTCCCCTCTAGGCTGACCAGCCTTATTGTCCCAAGGCCATGCCGCATTGTTTCTGGTGTGCTGGCAATCCACCAGGGATGCTATTCCATTTGTGACCCATCTATCCCAACTTCCCATCATCCAACGTCTTACTCGTGTTCCCCATGAACCTTTCTCTACCACTTTAACCAAAGCAACTTGGCCTCTCCTTTCTGAACCACACAACTAGTACCCATGCATTTCCCAGGGAAATCTGGTCTCACTAGTTTAGGACAGACTATGAGCCCAGTGTCAGTCCCCTGAAGGCAGGAAACCTATCCCTCTTGTATCTGTTAGCACTTCACTTGGAGATGGACTGGCTTGATGCCTTTGGTGCCCAATAAGCAAGGCACTGGGTTGAAGTCACATACTCCAGGCTTCCTGATCCCATCCTCACTTTCCTGCCCCATGCCCCAGATCCAGATCCAGAAATGCAGATCCATAAAGAGTAAGAGGCAAGGGGGAAAGCATAGTTATTCCCCCAAATGGTGATGGAGAAACTAGTTGTTACTTCCCAGTCAGGTCCCTTCAGCTCTTTTGTTTCCAAGATGGAAGCACCAGTTAGCTGTACAATTTGGGCTACAGAAAGCCCATCTGGGAAGCCAGAGCTATGCCTCAGTTCTAGAAACAACCATAAGAATCTATGGGGAAGACCCTGGAAAGTGAGCCTCAGGCCCCATGTTGATAGGATACAGCAGAGACGAATAACCACAAAATTCCCTGTCCCCGGGTCAGTGAGTCCATTCCCCACTCTTCAGGGAGGGTTGTGGAACCCACCTGCAGAATGATCATCATGGATTAAAATTTTCCACAAGATTCAGACTCCTTGCACACAATGACCCCTTTATATTGTTCTGATGATTCCCCTGAGAGTCTCAGTTAAACTTCTCTCCTTGCTATTGATCCCACGCCTGCAATCTTTTCTAGAATTCACTTCATCAATTAATTATCCTGTCTTTCATATCTCCCTGACAAACTAAAAATCCCATCTCTTTCCCCTTCTTCCGATTCTCCCTTTCTTCTCCCTGCCAAACTCTTTAAGAGTGATGGTTGACCCCCACTGCCTTCCCTCCATACCCCCTTCACCTCTCACAGTTTGGATTCTGTCCCAATCACTTCGCTGAGAGAGTTTTCTCAAGATCAGTCTCTCAGATAGAACATGAGCTGTCAGAGCTGACAGCCTCCTCGTTTTTCATTCTTCTCATCTGGTGCGAGGCAGGCCAGCCTGCTGGGTGCACCAGCTCCTCCAACTTCCTCCTCCCTGCCTTTCGGGCCTGAACTGTCTACCCCCGTGCAGCTCAAGGACATCTCCCACATCAGGTCCTTGCCTGGCTGTTCTTCTACCTCCGTCCACTTTCTCTCTAGGTCACCTCAGCCACTCCCATGGTCTCAGCTATCACATTAGCAACCTTGCTCCAGCCCTTACCTCTCTTCCAGGACAACAAGCTCAAGTTTCTAGCTGTGCTGGGCACCTACACCTGGAGCTACAAGTATCTTACACACAACATATTTACAAGCAAACTTATTACCTTTCCTTTCAAACTTGCTCTCCTCCAGATCTCCCTATCCTGTCTGAGGGCCTCACCATCCTCCCAGGCAATCCCACCAGAAGTAAAAGGGTGGGCTCTCCTCTGACCATCTCCCACCAACCCATCTAATGCCATCGTCCATCAGCTTCACCCCCACACACACTCCTCATGATCTGTTTCTGACAGATTCTACAACCATGCCTGAGTCCAGGCCATCCTGAGCAGCACTGGCCTCCTGCAGAATCTCTCAGCCAGCCTCCAGTCTTCTCCTCATATTTCTGCTAGGAGCATTTTCCTTCCCAGGCTTGAACACATGAGCTGTCATGACTTTGCACATGCTCTGTAATTAAAATTCTACCCATCCTTCAAGGCCACATGCCAGGGCAAACTCCTCCGCGGATCTTTTATAATTTATCAATTCTGTATCATACTATAGATGTGATTGGTGTTTGTGTGTGTGTGTGTGTGTGTGTGTGTGTGTGTGTGTGTGTGTGTGTGTGTGTCCTCCCTTAGACTCTTACAATAGTGCTTGGGCCTCCTCTATATGGATTCCACCATTATTTTCCATCAGTTTCCTCACTAAATTGAGAGCTTCCTGAGGACAGGTGGCATTACAGATTAAACTGTGTCCCTCAAAAATATATGTTGAAGTCCTAACCCCAAGAACCTGTGAATGTGACCTGATTTGCAAATGGGGCCTAGCCCTACATCTGATGTCTTCTCTCCTAATGAAAAGAGAAGACAAAGAGAGGGAAGGAAGATGGCCATATAAAGACAGAGCTAGAAATGGAGCTGACACAAACCAAGGAATGCCTGGGGCTGCCAGGGTCTGGAATCAACAGGAAGGATGCCCCTACAGGTTTCAGAGGGAGCACAGCTCTGCCAAAACCTTGATTCCAGACTTCTAGCCTCTAAAACTGTAAGAATAAATTTTTGTTGTTGGGAGCCACCCAACTTGTGATACGTTGTTATGGCAGCATGGAACTCTAAAACAGGTAGGACCTATGTCTTATTTGCTCTTTGTGGAACCCTCGGTGCCCATGGAGTCCTTGAAACTCATTAACTTCTTAGAGGATTTATGAGCAAAATGAACCCTGCACACTGAGGACCTTTTGCTATCAGTGAAGATTTTAAAAAATTAATCCCTTAGACCTGAGTGTTATATTCATATTTAAACCATCCTCTTCTAAGATAGTACTACTGATGCATAATCAGTAGATCCTCAGGGCTATGCTTTGTGTCCAGAGAAAGCCAGAGATAGGCTGAGTTTTAAGCCACCTGTCCCCCCTTCACCTGGCCTCCCCATATCTCATGGAAACAATGCCAAAGCAGCTGGCTGGCCTGCAGGTGTCTGCTACAGGAAAGAGACTCTGCCCGTGCAAGGCTGTGACCTTGTCCTCATTAGCACAGGCCCTTGTTCCTTGGAGCTAATGACCACAAATACCAGCCAGCATAAATTAGATTCACTAGAAGGGGTGTGGGAGGGATGGCTGATAAAGACTGTCTCTCTTCAGATGCAAACTGAAGCACAGCACAATTATCAAGATGTCAACATAGACACTGAACTGCTTTCAATTCAACCAAGTGGACACTTGAACCAAAAACTTTTTAAAACGACAGGCTGGAGAGAAGGCTGTGAAAATGTCGATGTGTTCTTCTCTTTTTGCTTTCTTGAACACATACCAAAAGCCAACATGTGGGGAGCATTCCAGAAAACCCTTTGATGGGCAGAGGGGAAACACTCTTAGCCTGCATCAGTCTGCTGGTCAGCCTCTGCCAGTACGGTGGCCATAAATAATACTCATGAGTCACAGCAAAAATCCACATTCTCTGCAGCCACATCAGGCCAGCAACAGGTGCACCCAGCCTGCTCCAATGAGGAGATGAAATTTGCAGGGTGGCCAAATGACTGTCCCTGCCATGAAAACGCAGATGTCTCATTCTTGCCTGCATGGGTAGGAACGGAGAACTGCCTAGCCTGGCCACAGAGGGACCCAGCATCCTGGTTACAGCTTGTTAGAGCTCACTCATATACTGATTTTAAGTAAAACTAATACTAAAAGTCAGAGAAGCCAGGTGTGGTTGTCCACGCCTGTAATCCCAGTACTCAGGAGGCTGAGACAGTAGGATCACAAGTTCAAGACCTGTCCCTGTCAGCAACTTAGCAAGACCCTCAGCAACTCATCAAGACACTGTTTCAAAAAAAAAAAAAAAAAAGCTGGCGCAGTGGTGCATGCCTGAAATCCCAGTACTTGGGAGGCTGAGACAGGAGGATCTCAGGTTTGTGGCCAGCCTCAGCAACTTAGCAAGACCGTTTCAAAATAAAAAATGAAATAGGGCTGGGTGTAAAGCTCAGAGGTAGAACACCCCTGGGTTCAAACCCCAGTAGCACAATAAAATAAAAATTTAAAAATAGAAAGGGCCGGGGGTGTAGCCCAGAGGTAAAATGCCCCTGGGTTCAATCCCCAGTACTGAAAAAAGAAAAAAATACATAGAGAAGGAAGTTCAGCAAAGTCCAGGCTTTTCCCATGATGACTATTTTGAAGGTTTTTGATAAATATTAAACAGAAAGCTCTTTCCAAAATAAGGTTGCAGTGTCCCTACTTTGCTGGCACCCTTAGGTATGTGCTTTATCTGCCTCAGGATAATCCAGTGTGGCCCATGCCAAATTGTTCCTAAACTCTAGGATGCTCTAGGATTGCCTTTCTACTTTGCCCTGCTCCAACCTCCAAAAAGTATATTAGGTTCTCCACTTGATAGCATCATGCACAGAGGGACAATTGCTGGGACCCTCCACCCCTAATTCTATCACTCCCTTACCTCCAGATCCCATGCTATATGATCAATCCTCTCTTTAAGGAATTCAGCTGTAAGCCAGATGATTTTTTTAACTTTCAAAAATAAAAACCTCCCACAGGTATACACTGTTTTAAAAGGCAGCAGAGTTTTTGTTCCCGTGATCAAACCTTTTAGCAGTGATGCAGTCAGCCACAGGAATGGCAGGCCTTGCGTGGGAAAAATGACAGCAGAGACACCCTGTCCCTGCTGTGAATGAAGGTACTTCCTCCACCTCCTGCCTCTTTGACACAGGGACCAGACAGAGTGTCATCCTTGCCTTGTTCCACATGTGACCAGGGTCAAGGACTGATAACAATGGGCCTTTATCTTCCAAGAGGAACAGCACTTCTGATTTGTGTGTGTGTGTGTGTGTGTGTGTGTGTGTGTGTGTGTGTGAATGGTACTGGGAATTGAACCCGAGGGCATTCTACCTCCGAGCTACACCCCCAGCCCTATTTTTGTTCTTTATTTTTGAAACAGGATCTCACTAAGTTGCGAAGGGCCTCACTAAGTAGCTGAGGCTGGCCGCGAACCTGTGATCCTCTTGTCTCAGCCTCCCAAGTACTGGGATTACAAGCGTGCACCACCACGCCCAGCTAGCACTTCTGATTTTTAACAACTATTTTTTTCATAGACCTATCTGACATATTTTTTAAATTAAATGTTAAAGTCATACACATTGACAACTGTAGGGAACTAAAGAGAAGATCTGTGAAAAACTAAACATTCACCAAGACCCTGGTTAAACTAATATTGAACCATGGATTACTATACTGTAGAGTCTTTGAAAAACAGAAAGTAGATCAAGACTAGCCTGTAATAACAATTTCCAAAACTCTTAAGTAAAAAAGCAAGGAGCAGGACAGAGTGTATGATGATCGTTTGCCATTTGTTTTCAAAAGATACACACATAATATGCTTATATGATGCATAGAATATTTCTGGAAGGATATACAAAAAACCAGCCCCTGAAGGAGTAGGGGAGAATCTGGGATAAGAGAAAGACCTGCTTTTAACCATCTGCCTTTTTACTGCTTGAATTCTTTACTATGTATATTTATTAATTTTAATATCATATAAATATGTAACAAGCATAAAATTATTATATTTAGCAATACAAATCCTTGTTAAATTTATTACATTATTTTGTGTGTGTGTGTGTGTGTGTGTGTGTGTGTGTGTGTGGTATGAGGGATCACTCTACCTCTAAGCTATACCCTCAGCCCTATTTTATTTTTTATTTTGAAACAGGGTCTCACTAAATTACTACATGCTGATGGCCTAGAACCCACAATCCTCCTGTCTCAGTTTCCCAAGAACTGGGATTACAGGCATGCACCACTGTGCCTGGTCATTTATTTAAACAAAGAGAGAGAGACCCAGAAACTGTCTGATACCTTTGTTTCACCAATGAGAAAACCAAGGTCTAGAGACTGGCCTGAGGGTCACTGGAGATGGAACCTCTGCCATTCAGTTCACTTCAGTTCTTTCTCCTCTTCCACAGCATCCTCCCATTCGTGGTCATGTTCTGGTTGCCCAAGGTTACCTGAAATCTGCTCCCTAGATAAGCGAGGCATTGCAGATCTTTATTTCATTTATATAACATGCTTTAAACAAGAGATCTGTGATCCAGACTTTTTGTAAATCAAATTATATTCCCAATGTGATACAAGAGTTGTACTTAAATTACTCCCTTCTTGTAAAGCAAATATATGATCCCAGCTTATTAGATTTCTTTAACCCTGCTTTCCTTCATGAGGTTCGCCTGAAACAAAGCACGCCCTATGGTTCATTTGTGCCTGTGACATTTTGTTCTTTCTTCTTTGTGTTATGTTCTGGTCACATCCGCACTATCTGCTTTGAAATGTGAGCTCCCACAAGGCTGGCAGCAACTCTTATGCTGTTGGTGGGTAACCAGAAAATCATGCCTCACCCAGGACCAAGGTGCATCTGTGAGAGGTGCAATTTATAAAATTATCACAACAAATAATTAGGAAGCACATTCTTCCAACCCAGATAGGAAGCTTCATTTTAGCCTGTTCTCTGTTCCTTATTTTGCTTGCCTTACCAATGCAATAGCTGAAATGTTACATAAGACAGGGAGAGTCTAAATACTTGGTCTCTTTCAAGAAACCCACAAAATCAACACAATCATTTGGTGGTTTAAGCATTTGCCATTAACAAATCCCAGACTGATGCTCTATTTCTTATGCATAATATATTTATCCAAGTTAAATTCTCTTCATTTTGCTAAATTCTAGCCTCTACTATTTATAAACTTCCAGAATAGTCAAGTGGGGGGGGTGAAACCTAACATGGTACATTTAAATAATATTTTAAAGAAGAAAAGGGCTTAAACCAAAGTTTGAATATCCAACTTACCTTCTTCCACCCTTTTCTGGACAGATATTGGCTGTGACGTCTTACTCTAGGGATTTTTTTATATTAAAAGTAATTTTTTACCTGTCCACCCATTAATTAATTAAAAATATTTTCTTCTGGCTTCCAATTGCTCAGGGACCTCTCAGCAATTTCCTTACCTATAATTATGTTGATGGGCTGTGTAACAGGTTGCATCATTATCTGAGTCAAATTAACACTGGTGTGAATGTAACGTTTTCCAATCTGAGGGTTTAGGCTCCCCACTTGGGACCCAAGAAATTGGCCCTAGAGGAGCTTCCTCCAGGAGGAAGGCCAGAGCTGGAGTCCCCCAAATCGGGGCGGGACACATCATCTGGGTACTTGCACTCCATCTCTAAGGTCCCAGGGCCATAAAGGCTGCCAGCTACCCCCATCATTCTGGCCACCAAAATGCTTCCAAGCAGGCACTAGATGCCGGCATGCAGATACAAGCAGAAACCTAGTACAATTGGGCTGTCTTTGCCCTGATAATGAGGACTTCTCCATCTTCTGAAATACCAGAATAATGGCCTAAATTTAGAGAATACCTTTCTTCTTTTGGGCAGCCTCACTTGCTTCTGAGATGCTCCTCTATCAACCATATCAAGAGTCAGGAAACTAGACTCTTATTCCAACCTCACAGATGAGCAATATGAGACATGGAGTAATGAAAGACATTGGATGCTGCAACAAATAATCTTATCCATGTCTTGGCACATGCCTATTTCCAGAGGAAAACATTTCTGGAAGTAGAATTACTGAGTTAATGGATACATGTATTTTTAATTATAAAGATTATTGAGGCTCAGGGGTAGAGCACATGCTTAGCATGCACAAGGCCCTGGGTTCAATCACTAGCACCAAAATAAACACATACATAAAACAAAGATTATCATAGCATTTACTATCAAAGTCATTCCAATTTATGCTCCTGTAGGGGTGTCTGGTTCCCTCCACTCTCGTGGATAATTTTTTATGTTCATCATTCTGATAGTAAAAAAAAAAGATAACTTATATGTTAAATATCTCTTTACATATTTGAGTCATTTGTATTTCTTTTCTCTGCCTGTTATCTGTTTATATCATTTTCCTATTTTACCATTATGTTACTGATCTTATTAATTTATTAGAGCTCTTTATAAGTTATCTTAGTTATATAAGTTATGTTAGTGTTCTGGTTTTCACATGTGATTCTCAGTTCATTATTTGCCTTTTGACTTTATTTATGATCATTTATGAGACTGCCAACCTTTTAGCTTTTTTAAATCTAATAAATTGATCTTTCTCTTTATGATTTCCAGGATTTGGGTTACACATAGGAAGACCATGCTACCACAAGATTTTCTAAACTTCTCTGTTTTCTGGTACTATGTGTGTGTGTGGGGGGGGGGGTGTTACTGGGGATTGAACCCAGGGGCATCCTACCTCTGAACTACACCCCCAGCCCTATTTTATTCTTTATTTCGAAACAGGGAGGGTCTAAGTTGCAGAGGATCTCACTAAGTTGCTGAGGCTGGTTTCGAACCCGCAATCCTCATCTCAGCCTCCCAAGTACTGGGATTAGAAGCATGCACCACCACACCAGTTTCTGGTACTATTTTTAATATTGAAATTTTTGATCAATCTGGCATTCATGTTGGCCTAAGAAACAAAGTATAGATCCAATTTTTGTTTTTCCAGATGGCTACACTCAGTTGTCCCAAACTCTATTGAATATCATTTTCTCACGGATACAAAAGGCCACTTAAGACACAGATTCTGTGTATGTTGGTGTCTACTTCTGGATTTCATTCTGTAGTACTAATCTCTTTGTCTATTCAAGTATCAATACTGTTCTACTTAAATATATACAATATAGTTTAAAATATGTTATATCTCCCAGAGCAAGTTCATCTGTATTATTCTCACTTATTTTACCATTAATGAGGTTTTTGCTTCCATTCTAGTTTTTAATCTGGTTATTTTTCTCTAAGGCTACTTTGCATATTAATTTCATTCCAAAACCACCTCGCTGTATTCTTACTGTTGATAATAGCATGCCATTCATACAGTATAAGCATATCATATGCACATACTGATAATTGAATCTCTTGTTTTCCACATGTATCCATCTTAATTCCTTTTGTCTAAGTGCATCAGTTAGTGCCTAAGGAACAGTGTTTACTAAAGGCAGTGGGAGCAGATGTCCTTATCTTTGAAAGAATGACCCCTAAGACCTACATAATCCTGCTGCCTCGATGTTCTGCAAACCCCGAGGGAAGAAAAAATACAGGGAGGAAAGCAAATTCCCGGTTTTCTGCTCTGGGGTCTAGGTGAAATAGAACAGAAGCAGGAAAATTATAAAGAGGGAAAAGTTTTCCCCTAGGCCCCTCCAAGTGCATTTTGCCTGTAAAGGCCCTCTGAGTTTCTGCTTGTCTCCCCCTCCACTTTAAAACCTGCCATGTTTTATAGGACCAAGTGTGTGCTTTGTGTAGAATAAATATAAAAAAAAAGGGACTAAAGTCTCATTCTAAGAACTTCCCTATGAGATTCTCTATTGTTCTTGCCATATCTCCTCTCTTTAAAATTTTTAAATAATAATAATAACCAAAACCTGCTAAGCTATAACTTGCCTTTTGGGACTATTGAGTGGTCAGAGTTCTTTCCAAGGGTAAGTAGAGACTAAGCTGCCAGGGTAGGACCCTCACAAGCCATATCTACCACAGCAGAGGGGTCTAGTCTACAGTGTACAGGGTACAGGCCAGTCTCATCCAAACACTACCCAGTCTAGGAAGGCCAGAATCACATTCCATGTCCTCACAGAGCCCACACATACCACTGTACCCCACATATTGGGAAAGACTGCTGGTTGTCTACCTCAGTATCCATTCTTCTTTATTTTCCTTAGTAATAAACCTCGCCATTTTCTAGCTATGCATATGAATGTCTGGAATAAAAACTTTGTTTTCCAAACTTCCTTAAAAGGAAAAAAGAATATTCTTTTTTCCTTTCTCCTGGAATGAATATTTGACTATTGGAGTTTTGGCAGCCATTTATACCATGTGAATGAGGGCTAGAAGCTAGGGACGGTGGAGTGAAAGGGTGATGGAGAGCTGGGCGTGGTGGCGCACGCTTGTAATCCCAGTACTATGGGAGGTGGAGACCGAAGGATCTGGGTTCGTGGCCAGCCTCAGCGCCCGCGCGCACGCGCGTGCGCTCTCTCTCTCTCTCTCTCTCTCTCTCTACCTAGTGAGGCCCTCCGCAACTTCGTGAGACCCGGTTTCAAAATAAAGCATAAAAAAATAGGGCCAGGGATGTAGCGCGGAGGTAGAACGCCCCTGGGTTCAATCCCCGGTACCGCAAAAAAAAAAAAAAAGGGTGATGGAGCCTGGATTCTAATAACTTCATGTAACATCATATCAACTCTGATCAAGATGTGTTACTCTTGAGAAAATTTGTATTGTTCAGCTGCTGATAATTTGGGTTTTCTGTCACATGCAGACACTCATTTTTTGTTTGTGTGGTACTGGGGATTGAATCCAGGGGTTTTCTGCCCCTGAGCTATGCCCCCAGCCCTTTATTTTTTTGTTTTGAAACAGAGTCTCACTAGGTTGCTGAGAATCTCCCTACATTGCTGAGGCTGTCCTTGAACCTGAAATCCTTCTGTCTCAGACCGTCAAGTACTAGGATTACAGGTGTGCTCCCGGCTGCATGTAGCCACTCTTAATCCTAACTGGTATATACTGAGGGGCACCCTAGCTGATTATGTAGAAACAGGTGCAGCACCCTTTCTGGTACTTCCACCTGAGGAAGCCTTACCTGCTCAGCTCTACTCCCTGAGTACAGGGACTTGTCAGTCCTGCTCCACCCCGACTGCTTGCTCAGTGTCACACACAGGACACAGTGGACATTCAACAAATATTTGCTGAATGACAAACTCTGAGTGACACAAAAGAAACACCCGTGCTTTGCATGCTGTTATGAAGAGCACAAGGGGGAAAAAACTATTTTTCTTGCCCTAGGAAATCTGGCAATTGTTTTGTTAGCTTTAATTAACTCCCTGGCAATCCCTCTCGACCCAATGACCATCATTTGAATCATAGCAGTCAAGCCTCTTCTGCGTTCAGGAAAAATATGCTGAGTGGCTGGAAGTAAAGAAAAGTCATAGAATTCAAATGAGGGCATTCATGCAGGTGGGCAACTCCCCTTTTTTCCCCCTTTAAGAAATCTAACAGTGACTATAAAGAGCTGTTTCAACAATATAGGATCTGACTCAGTCCCAAGCACATAGAAAGTTTTCCACAAACATTTCTTGGTCAACTTAATAACAATAGCTTCCACTTTCAGCAGAGAACTGATCTTTGTCTTTCACCAACTAGAAGTCCAGCTCTTCCCCTCTGCCAAACGTCAGTTACCTAAGAGTCCCTGGCCAGTGTTTAGGTTGCATGGGCCCTTTGCCTCTCACCTCGGTTCAGCACCTTCTTGATCTTTTGGCAGATTTTCAGACCACAAAAAGCAGGAAAGGGGACTGAGGGAAAAGCCAGGGACAGACAATCCAACCAGTGCCAGAGCTCCGACCGGTGCCCTTCCTCCTTCTGAACCCAGCCTTCCCTCACCTGTGACACTCTGCCTTCTGTTTCTTCTGCATGGTGCCGATGGCCAGCATGCTGCCAGCCACATAGGTCCTATTTGCAATGACAAATAAGGTTGGGTGAGGGGCATATGAGCCAGTGCATTCCCTCCTCCAACACATGGGCCACCCCTGGGCACATAATGAAGAGCACCCCTACCTCTACCCAACTAAAAAGAAAAAAGAGAGTCAGGTTCAGCCCCAACTCCTCCTCTGACTACACACTCACTCAGGTGCAGGAAACTCGAAAGCCACCCAGCCTGGCTCTGTAGTCACACACCACTAATGGATGGTGAAATCAATTGAGTAGGTCCTACCAACACTTTTTTGTGTGTGTGTGGTACTGGGGATGGAATCCAGGGGCATTCTACCTCCAGGCTATACCCCCAGCCCTATTTTATTCTTTATTTTGAAACAGAGTCTCACTAAGTTGCAGAGGGCCTCACTAAGTAGCTGAGGCTGGCCGTGAACATGCAATCCTACTGTCTCAGCCTCCCAAGTACTGGGATTACAAGTGTGCACCATCATGCCAGGTTCTACCAACACTTTTTAAAAGTAAACTAATAGAGCCAGGTGCAGTAGCACATGCCTATAATCCCAGTACTTGGGAGGCTGAGACAGGAAGATCACAGGTTTGAGACCAGCTTCAGCAACTTAGCAAGACCTTGTTTAAAAAAAAAAAACATAAAATAAGGCTGGAGGTAGCCTGGTGTGGTGGCACACACTTGTAATCCTAGTAGTTGGCGCACACTTGTAATCCTAGTAGTTGGGAGTCTAAGCAGGAGGATCGCAGGTTCGCGGCCAGCCTCAGCAACTTGTGAGGCCCTCTGCAACTTAGTGAGACCCTGTTTCAAAATAAAGAATAAAATAGGGCTGGGGGTATAGCTCAGAGGTAGAATGTCCCTGTGTTCAATCTCCAGTAACACACACACACACACACACACACACACAC